>VYYI01003386.1:0-12333 GCA_021029175.1 Bilobella aurantiaca
CCCTTAGATGCAGTCAAGAAAAAGCGATTAAGGCACCGACGAAGCAAAGCTCTCATTTCAAAGTCTGACAATGAAAATCCCTGTGACCTTCCCGTCCTTCTCAATTTAACTACAACCGAAGCAAAAGAATTCAGCAGAGGCTTGGGAGAAAAAGAAGCCTTGATGTTGCAATTTAAAAAATGCATTCCAAATTTTATATGAAGTGTATGTTAAGATAGCAAAGTTTAAAGCACAGCAATTTCTGAACAAAAAAGACAGAATTTTAATAGAGAAACTAATCAAATTTTAGCAACTTAGCCGTGGTAAATTTTTGAACAATAATTACATAACAAAAGTGGTGTTACTAACAAAATAATAATTCGAACTCCAACTGAATAATGTTTAATACAAACTAATCCGTAATTTGAAATTTTAACTCGGTCTATGGCCTTTGGTTAAGGGACCGAGTATAAATAAAGTCAATCAAAAAAAAATTCTTAACATGCAATAATTTTAGCACTCTGCATCTTTTTTGGTTCAAAATAACTACCCTGATAGATCATACTACCACTGACACTAACGAAACACTAATGAAATAACCCTAAATTCTAAATTTTCTAAGCAAAAGGGGTAAAGTTGGCTTGGTTATTTATAAGCCCCTTCGTTAATTCAAATAAGGCGTTGAAAAAAATTCAAATTTACAATTCTTCAATAAGCTTATATATTTACTAGGCGTAAAATCAATCTCAGATTCGAAGCTAACCAGCTTTGTTTAGAATATATATCTAGAAAACTTGTTGACAGTTTATCAAGCTAGTTTATCGACCACAAACAAGGTGACTAAACATTAAAGCTACTTCTACAAAGAAAAATACTCCAGAAAAACCCATTCCTGCAGCTAGGAGCCAGAAGCCGATTTGCGCATTTTTGTCAAGCGACAACATTTCCGGTTGGTTACAGTTCCTGCACAGCGCCCAACGGTCCCTCAGACGTCTATTGTGTGAAACTATTCCCCAAAAATACTGAAATATTCCCGCGGCCATGGCACACTGCGAATATTTATAAAGTGCCGCTGCGTAAATTCCGTGAAACGAAAATCCGTATTTCGACTTAAACCTTTGCTTCCCACGAACATATGTAGGACGCCCTTTGCTCTTGGCATATTGATTAAATAAGTCAATTTTCTTCTCATCATCCACTAGTCCGCCCCTATGGCAATTAAGCTTCAAGATTGCAGGATACCGCACAGCAATTTTATGCTGCATCGAAAAAAATACGGAAGTGGTAAACATACTTGACGGACTTAATTGAATCAACGCTCTATAATCTACCCATTTCCCACTGTACGAATCCCCTTCTCTGCTACGCGTATTCTTGTTTTTACAATCAATTGATTTCTTGAACATACCTTGAATAGCTGTGCTATTGACAAACGATATAACACTCTTTGTGCTATTCAAATATTTATCAATTTCTGTTTTAATATCAGAGTCCTTATCGCAGTAGATAGTACGAGCTTCATCTGATGAGAGGGAAATATACGGTTTTTCTTTTGATAGTACCGTAGGAACTTGCAGGACTTCCATAAATTCTTCTCGAACAACGAAGGTAAAAGCATATGTTTCATTAAACAAGTTAAATTTGTGGTACCCAGTACCTGGGGCTGTCAATTCAGTAACCATGAGGCCTTTATATGCATTTGCCAAAATTACTGACGCAAGTGACCATGGTAGTAGTGTAAAAATAAACAAATTTGACGTTTCGGTAAAGTTCCTAGTCCACCTAGGAATTGCCCTACCAAATTCCAACAGTAGACCAATGTTAAACTTAACAACGTTCAAATACAAATTTTCCAGTTTGCGAAACGTTGTATCTTTTCCCGCTAAAGATGCTCTTATCAAATAAGCAATCATAATGAGAAAAGGTGTTACTATTGCGCCAAATCCGGCAATAAGTCCCCATGATACGTTATCGTACGGCTGCGATAAAAATCTCAGAGACAAATATCGCAAAGATCCGTCGCAAGTTGCAAAGGCAAATGAGTTTTCCATAATAATAACAACAAACGATGAGTGTCTTACGCTAAGCGATGAGGCGCTAAATCGTTCGATACCGGGTGGATTTTCGATGCCACCTTGCTTGTGTATTTTTGTGTACTTGGCTCTTATTCCTTCCCCAAATAAAAACGTTTCCGGTGGGAAATAAGGTGAAAATGACCTTTTCATTAGTTCGCTATATGACATACCCTTATAACGGAATCTATTGTTTTTGGAATGTCCTGCGTCTTCCCCACCAATGTATTCGCCGGTTCGCAGGCTTGCGATATATTTTGGTTGGTTAATGTCTCGAGGAATTGTAAAATTTAGCCTCTTTTTGTACATGCCAATATGATCAAAACGTTCGAGCATTTCGATTTTATGCAACTTGCCTGTACTCTGGTTGGCGTTAATTAGAATGTATGTGGAGGCAAACGCTGTTGAGTAAGCTGGCTCGTCTGGAGGAGGGCCCCGACGCGAACCACCTCTGCCTCCTTCATTTCTGGAATCGCTTTCTGTTAATTCAAGTACCTTACTTGTAACGACATGAAAGTAGTGTGGTGTTGACATAGTAGTCCTCTTTTGAAAAAAAGTTTTCCTTGAGCTGCTTTTAATATACTTGTAATACACTTCTGGTGGACTAATACTTTTTGGAACATTTTTTGATGGTAGAATGACAATTGTAGCGAAGCAATTTAAATGGGTGTTTTTAATTTGCTGTGGAAATTTAAATAGGTCGTCCGCCGATGCAGGATTTGATCGAAAAGTGACGGGAATTGTGATAAGACGCGTATTGTAGAAATAGTCGGAACTCTCTTGAAAAATGTTCACAATACATGTATCGTAATTGTTAATGAAATCTGGTAACGTCATATTCCCCATTGCACGTCCAATTGTGAGTAGTAGAATTAGAAAAAATTCCATTTGATATATTTCTAATTTGTTGAAATACGTTAATTTTTGCAATTCAAGCTTCACTTTGCTAAATACTTGGCTGACCGTTGTACGTTTAAACTAAAAATATGCCTGTTACTATGAAGCGGGACAGTTTCTTAAAACCACAAAGTAAATGCTTTTCTGAACACGTCTTGAATTATTATTTTATATTTAAAGGAGTTAATAGGACACGTGCATGAAGAGTTATGAAATTGGCCATTTGTGTAGGAGATGCCTGAACAACAGCTTTGGAAAATATTTATGTTGGAATTCGAAAAGTAATTACAAATGGAGACGCATAAACTATTGATACTTTAGTTTAATTATTATGCTGCCGGACAAAAGACGCAGCTTTCCACTGGAACGAAGTTGTGTTCATGTGGGCAAGTTAAACTACATATAATTATATTTCTAATAAACATTGGCAAACACTTTGCTATTGTTTTTGTAAGAAAAACAACTTCAAAGTCATGAATTATCAGCGAAACCTAACAATCATTGAATGCAATATTTTGTCAATGAACAATACACAATTACTACTGGAGAGATGCCGCATTTGAAAATAATGTCATGTTGGAAAATATTTACAAACTTTTCCGACACTTCAAACTCTTGTACATGGGAGTTGGTATTGTCATATTGCTGCCATCAAAAAAATAAGTAAGAGCAAACATGGAGTTGTTGTTTTGCTCTCGAAGCCTTAGTTTAATGCTTTAAAAGCGAATGTTAAATTTATTTTTATCCCCATAACTTGTAAAAAAATAGAAGCTAAACCTTCAAATTATAAATATTACTACTTACAATAAATCGGAATTTTTTTCCGAACATTTTCATAGTGTACTAATAAGATTTGTATTCTTTTTAAGTATGCCAGGAGCACAGGACGATAAGCATCCATGCTCCAGAGCTTTGAGAAAACAATGAAAGCACTCCGTAACAGAGTAGTATTTTGACTGATAGTTTATCTGGAAAATCTGCATATCCAGATTGACAGCGTGGGGTCGTAGGTCCTAACAAAGAGTACCTCAAGGAAGAATACTAACTCTCTACAGATTCGACTCCAATAGCAGATCGGAGACGAAAGGGACGAAATTGGCAGTGGAATTACTGCAAGGGGTCGGATAGAGGCCTGAGCGGTGTGAGTAGTAATAAACATCAATTAAAATACATACATAAGTATGCCAGTTATTAAAAAAGAAAATAACCCATACTCCAAAGCAGACTCGTCATCATTGGCTAATCCGCAAAACACACTGAAACATTAATTACTGCGCAAGCTTATATAAGAAAACACGGTTTTATTGCCTCCTGTTCAATTCAATACAATATTACGACTAATTTATAGGTTTAGGTATCTTTCAATATTTAATAAATTTATTTTGTAATATTGATTGCTGGTGCATTTCCTTTAAATGTGTTGACAAAAAATTTTCTCCTGCTAAAAAAATATAAATTGAAAATTTGAACCATTTTATGATGCATGCAGAATGCGAGCCCAGCAAAAGCATATAAACCTTCATTACAAATACTTATCTCTATAAATTTCGATCATTTTTCTATTAATGTTTTTACGTTTGGAAACTTTTAAGCTGTGATTTTTGCATGGTCATAAGCGCGTTAGAGCAACAATAAAATTGAGACTCCCTTCATTTTGATTTTAGTGTTACATTTAAAGCGTGAAAACACGATGACCTTAGTGTAGTAAGATTTTATATTAATTTTACAATAATAATTGTGAGGACAATTATTCTATTTTATTAGGTACATGGCCCGAACATGAAGTTAAAAAATCCTTTCAACTGCATTGGGTTCCACTCGCCATAATCGACTAAAGCTTTCGAAAAGCCAAACTACTCCCGAGAAACAGAATCCGCCAATTAGAATCCAGAAACCAATCTGAGCATTTTTATCCAATGAGAGCGTCTCTGGTTTATTGCAGTCACGACACAGGGCCCATCTATCCCTTAACTGCCTATTATGCCCTACAATGCTCCAGTGATACTCAAATATTCCAGCTGCTAGTGCCGATTGTGAATACTTGTATAATGTGGGCGCATAAATCCCATGAAATGAATACCCGTATTTTGCTTTAAATCTCTGCGATCCTTTGACATAGGTATTCCTACCCTTGCTCTTGGCATATTCATTAAAAATATCAATTTCCTTGTCTTCATCTACTATTCCACCACGCGAGCATTTGAGTTTTAGAATGGCTGGATATCGATCTAAAATTTTATGCCCCATGGAGTAGAATACGGAACTTGCAAAAATACTTGTCGGAAGAAGCTGAATTACTAATTTGAATTCTATCCACTTCCTTTGCTGCCCACCACGCCTTCCCCCATTTGCGCATTTAAGAGATCGCTTGAGTAAGCTCCTAATTGCCGTAGTATTGAATGCTCTTACAATACTTTTTGAACTGATATTCAACGACTTTCCAATAATTTTCTTAAGCTCGCTTTTCAACCCATCATAATCGTCTTCACAATATGCTTCATGCGCAGCACCTTCTGAAAGTGTAATATGCCGAATTTGTGTATTTTGAGCACCAGATGCAACTGTTGGTACATGTAAAACGTCAATAAATTCTTCTCTGGTAATAAACGTAAACAAATTAGTTTGATTGAACAAGTCAAAGACATGACTTCCTTGACCGGGTGCTGTTAATTCAGTGACCATTAGACCCTTATAAGCATTAACGAATATTACCGTAGCAAGCGACCAAGGCAGTAACGTGAAAAGAAACAATTCAGATACTTCTGTATATTTGTGAGTCCACATCGGTACCGCTTTGCCAATCTCTAACAATAAAGCAACATTGAATTTAAGAATGCTGCAGTATAACTGTTGAAGTTCCCCGAATGTTATCTTGCTTCGGTTTAGCATTACCCTTAGCCAAAAGGATATCATCACTAGCAACGGTATTAGGATCACGGAAAAGGCAAATGTAAAACTCCATGTTGTGTTATCGTAAGGTTTTGACAAGAAACCGACAGATAGGTATCGCCCCGAACCGTCACATGTTGCAAAAGCAAATGACATTTCCATAACTACAATTACAAATGACGAAGGGTTTTTAATTAAATTGGCAAGGTTATAGCGCTCATAGCCCGGAACACGGTCGTTTGTACCGTCCTGTTCTTTCCCAGTGTACACAGCACTCATCGCTTCACCAAAAAGAACGTATTCTGGTGGGAAATATGGTGAGGACCTACGGTAGATTTCCTTAAACGGTAACTGTGTGTACCGGAAATTATTATTCTTAGTTTGACGAACGTCCTTTCCTCCTACGTATTCACCGGTTCGATAGCTTTCAATATACTTTGGTTGGTTATCCGACGTTTCTATGGATACGTTAATTCTTTTCAAGTAGTTTCCAGCGTGGTCGAATCGTTCGAGCAATTCTATTTTAGCTAGCTTCCCTGTTATGTGGTTAGCGCGAATGAGTAGCCATGCTGCACTGAAAGAGGACGACAGGACGGCTTGCATGTTATCACGACGACCTCGTTCACTTTTTGCAGACTTAATGTTTGACAAAAAAAGATCTTGGTTAGAAATAACATGAACGTAGTGAGGCGTGCCAATAGTAGTTAATTTGTGATACGGATTCTTCTTGTTGGTACTTACAATATACTTGTAGTAGATTTCAGATGGGTTAATTGCTTTTTGATTGTTGCTTGAGTGTAGCATTAGAAAGGTTGCAAAACAATTCAAGTTGCTGTTTTTGATTGGCTGAGGATACTTAAAAATTTCTTCAGCAGAAGCAGTAGATGTTCGACGAATTAGAGGAATTCGAATCAAATTTGTATTGTATAAATTTTTGGAGGGATCCTCAAATATGTTGACAATGCAAGAATCGTACTTGTTGAAAAAATCTGATAGCAAAAAACATCGTGCTGTTTTGGCAATAAGCAAGGGTACGAGTAGTAGTTTTAACTCCTTCATTTCATAGCCTGGAAAATACCTGAAAAGTGCAAGGTATTGCCTGATTTTATTTAAAGTTGCAGGTAAGCGCAAGATAGTTATCGAAGGCAAGTAATTATGTGGTTCTGCAAAACATGTACAAAATGCTGAGGGTCATATAACAGTTTTTCAAACTCATGCCTTGCTATTGTGATAATTATTCCTTTTTTAATAATAGGTATAGCATTTCCCCAGGTAGCATAAGCCGAATTCTGATTCAGTGTTTTAATGACATAATAGTTTTCAAATTTGAGCACGTGCCTTATATAACTAGCTATTAAATAAGGTTTAACCAATATCATTTGGAATACATAATTCCTTAAGTATGCCAATTTGCGATATCTGAAAGTGATAACTTTGCAGAATGGCTATATATTATCACCTAGCAATGTCGCTCTACAATGGAAAAAGTAACAATTTGTAGCAAATTTTTTCACAAACATTTTTACTGAACTTATACACTAAATAAAAAGTTTAATAATAATTGCTAGAGCTTGCTACATGTATGTCATATTGTATTATAATAATTTATAGTGTACGAGATTGACTAATTTTCATAAAATTAATTCTTCTAAAAATATTTAACCCTGATTTAGTTTTTTCTTGGTTGATTTGAGAAATACTAGCAACATGATCAAGAATCTAATATTACACTAAGCAAACTACAAATATTTTACTTTAGCTTAAAATATGATTTTGCAAAATGTTTTCACTAAAATTGTGATCTTTATGAATAGGATTATCTAAATTACGAGATTAGTGAGCTTAATTCAGAACGAAGTTTTCTAAATGATTTGTCTAGATCAATGTTTACCTATTAAATCTTATGCTCGCAATAACACACCAATTGCATTTGAAACAACTTGTAATAGTGCCCATAATCATTCTTTGTCCTGCGACGGGATCTCGGTCTCTCTTCCGGAAAGACTTAATATTAGTATAGCCTTTCCACTACATCCCTTTCCAACTGGCAATGTCGGCTAAAATTTTCGAAGAGCCAAATCAATCCGGAGAGAACAAATCCACCAATAAGGATCCAGAACCCAATCTGTGCATTTTTGTCCAATGAGAGAATTTCTGGTTGATTGCAGTTACGACACAGCGCCCATCGATCCCGTAGTTGTCTGTTATATTTCACGATGTTCCAATGATACTCAAATATTCCCGACGCTAGTAAGGTCTGTGAATATTTGTAAAGTGTAGATGCATAAATTCCGTGAAATGAGTACCCATATTTTGCCTTAAATCTCTGCGATCCCTTAATATAATTAGGCATACCTTTACTTTTGCCATGATTATTGAAGAAGTCTATTTCCTTCTCATCGTCAATCATTCCACCGCGTGAGCATTTTAGTTGTAGAATAGCTGGGTATCGACTTGCAATTTTATGTGACATTGAGTAGAATACCGAAGATGAAAATATGCTTGAGGGATGCAATTGAATAACCAATTTAAACATCTTCCACTTTCTAAGAGGATTCGTGCAATTAAGTGATTGCTTGAGTACGCGCTTAATTGCCGTTGTATTAAAAGCCTGTACCAAAACTTGTGAACTCATGTTCAACGATTTACCATTAATCGCTTCTAGTTCGCGTTTCACGCCGTCGTAATTGTCTCCGCAAAACGCAGTGTGCACAGCTCCCTCTGAGAGTGTGATATGCCGAATGTGTCTGTTTTGTGCACCAGATGCAACTGTCGGAACATGCAAAATGTCAATAAACTCCTCTCTGGTGATGAACGTAAATAAATTTGTTTCATTAAATAGGTCAAATTTGTGATGGCCTTTACCAGGTGCCGTGAGTTCGGTAACCATCAGGCCTTTGTAAGCGTTGACCAGTATTACGGTCGCTAATGACCATGGTACTAATGTAAACAGGAACATTCCAGAAATATTTGTGAATTTACGTGTCCATGCTGGCACAGCTTTGCCAATCTCTAACAGTAATTCGACATTAAATTTGACAATGCTGCAGTACAAATCCACAAGCTCCCAAGTTCGGCAAACTGCGTCATTTTCATTAAGTGTAATCCTCACACAAAAACTTGTGACTATTAGCGTGGGTACTAATATCACGGAAAATACAAACATGAAACCCCACGTTGCTTTATCGTATGGTTGTGATAAAAAATCCACAGACAAATAGCGCCTCGAACCATCGCAGGTAGCAAAAGCTAGTGACATATCTGTGATTACAATTTCGAATGACGAAGGCATTCTAAAGAAATTTGCTAAACTTGAGCGCACAAATCCGGGAATGTTATCGTACGCGCTATTCTGTATATCTGTTGTAAACTGAGCACTTATGGCTTCACTAAAAAGAGGCCCATCAGGCGGAGAATACAGTGGCCATCGTTTCCAAATTGTCTTATACGGTAACGCTGTGTGAAAAAATGTATGGTTTTTTGTTTGTCCAACTTCCTCCCCTCCTACGTATTCACCGGTTCGTAAGCTGTCGATATACTTTTGTTGGTTAACCGTAACTTGGGTGGATACGTTAACTCTCTTCAAATAGTTACCGTTGTGGTCAAACCGTTCCAACAATTCCATGTTAATAAGTTTCCCTGTGATGTCATCTGCATGAATAATAAGCCATGCTGCACTGAAAGAAGACGATAATTCGGGTCGTGTATCGCCATATCCACTTCTCTCACTTCTTTTAGAGTCGGGCAACTTAAGAACTTGGTTTGAAATAACATGAAAATAGTGGGGAGCTCCAATAGTTGTTGATTTCTTATACAGTGTATTTGTTTTTGTACTGACAATATAATTGTAGTAGATTTCGGATGGGGTTATCATTGTCGGGTTGCTGTATAAGGGTAGAGTTACAAATGTTGCGAAGCATTTTAAGTTGTTATTTTTAATTGTTTGGGAATATTTAAAAATTTCTTCAGCATAAACTGGATCCGTTCGAATAATTATGGGAATTTGAACCAAATGTGTGTTGTACAAAGCTTTGCCACGTTCTCTAAATATATTGACAATGCAAGAATCGTAGTTGTTGATATAGTCCGATATCAATGTACATCGTACAACAGTGACAGGAAGTGCAAATATCAGGAGTATTAACACCTTCATTTTGAAATTTTGAAATAAATCTTTTTTTCAAGTTTCAAATGTGTGATTTGAAATCGGGGTTGAAGTAATTGTAGGAATGCAAAGTACAGGTGGATTTATAAGATTCAAACTACAATTTTGAAATTATGCAATGCATTGGTGAGTCAATATCAATGATTTCCTTTGAAAAAATGAGACTACATTTCGATAGGAGTGTAAGACAAGTTTTGATTGCATACATCGAAGATATAATTTGCAAAGTTTGATACGTGCCTTAAGCATTTATTTAGATTGTATCAGTAGCACTCTTTAGTGTATAATTTCCACAAAATGCCACATTGAGATTTCCAATACTCATACATTGGTAAGTAAACTTTGGTTATGAGCATAATTAACTGCTCATGATACGATCCCGGTTGGTGTCAAAAAGATAAAACTTTGTCAAGGTAAAACTTACAAGTTTGTAACAGATATTCGGTGCTAAGCGAACAAACTCTTGTGGTATCATGTCGTTGATGGCATTGGAGGAGTTATTTCAGGTGAAGCATTTTATGTATTCACATATGATGGTGAATAGATACGGACATATTTGGACTTAAATTTGGGTTGGTAAAATACAGCTTAAAATACTGAGGTGAGTGTTAATGGTGCTATTTTTATAATGTAGTCTAAACCGAAAAAAATCTACTAGATAAGAATATTACAATCGATTGCAACCAAAATAATATTTGTTCAAAATACAAATTGCAAAGTATAACTCAGACGCTTTTTCTGCGACTAATCGGTTAGATTTATTCAATTAGGGAAGTATCCTTAAGAAGGGAATTCAACTTAAGCATCTAATTGAAAGTGCACAGGAGAGAGAGAGAGAGAGGCTTATTTCTCAACACATTCTTGACCTTAATAAGGTTGCTCAGAAATATTTTCAATACTATTTAATATTTTAACTTTAATTTACAACAGAAATCTAAAGATTTCTGCAGTGAACTTTGTCAAATGACGAGTGTGTTAGGCTAGTATTTAGTGCACCCTTGAAAGCAGCATTATAGTTTAGATCCATCTGACTTTCCATCAGTAGATTAGGAGTTAACGCAAGAATAGCTCAACTGGTTTCAAAGCGGATTTCACATTTGATTTTTTAACGTAGTATAGGAGTTGTCTGGAAATTACACTTAAAGTGTTCAGAAATGAATAGAAATGTCAAATACAATTTGTACATTTTAAAAAAAAACTAATTAATTTAATTTCAAGGGACTTTCGCATATTCCTTGAAGTCTAAAAAGGAATGAGTTTAGAATTTCATTGTTGGTCAATCAAACAATTCATTTCTCATATTATATTACACTTGACGTACGACTTTATTATTGTCAGTACGAATGTGTGGTTGGCAGTAAATTTATATAATTTTTACAAATATTATTTCTGCTGTTGGTTGGTTGTATAAAATAAATTGTACGTTCCCCAGTACCAATGCAAGATACAACTTCCTTGGTGCGCATATGTTGTGTTAACTCGTTAAGTTTTGTTACAAAACTATTGTGGGATAGCAAAGAATAAGGGAGCCTCTTAGAATATCAGAAACAACGTGGTCTCGTGGTAGTACGTGCAACCTTAGCTTTTGCTTTGGTCGGGATCGAATCCCGGTCCACCCCTATTTTTCCACATCCCCTTACTATTTATGACTAAAATTCTCGTTTTGTGCTAGTAATATTTTCAATTTTAGAATGCTACGAATTTGAATCTTGTTTAACGCTATCATTAAATAAATTTGAGTAACTGATAACTTAGCTAACTATAATTTGAAAACATTCAAGTCCTCCATGCTTACTCTGGGTGAGATGTTAATGCTCAGACCTTGACACGTAGTACAAGTTTAAAATTCTTAGTGTAAATAAGTTTAAAGTTTAATAAAATTTCGCTACAGTTTCATCAAGTTGAGTTTACACAACGCCGCGGTTGTTCCGTTGGCTGCTATTTCCAGGAACAACTTTAACTCATTAATCAGTAGTGCCTTAGGGGTGTACACGAGGTACGGTTTTGAAATTCTGCTAAAATAACACTTATATGAAACAAACTTTTTTTTGACATGCTGAGGATTCGCACTACTCAAAATACTCAAAACTATTTTTTGAAAATCAAAAATTCGAAATTCTTTTTGGATTTTTGCCGTGGTTTTCCAAGGTTTACGTGTTGGTCCCCCCTTCTCAAATTCCAAGAAAATCGTTACAGTCGAACCTGGGCGGACAATGGTTGTTTATTATTTTTTTTTTGATTCTTTGACATTCGCCTATGGCATGGTCAATGTTGCGTGTGCTAGTGAGTGGGGGAGGGTGGTCTCGACCTGTGGGTTGACGAGGAAGTTCC
>VYYI01003387.1:0-12328 GCA_021029175.1 Bilobella aurantiaca
ATTTTCCAAACTTGGACTTTTTTCAAACTGGTTTTTTCGAAATATTTTCGAAATTTATGGCCATGGAGTGAAAAGCGAGGTAAGGGGTTCGTTTTAGAACTAGATGAATCTATGATTTTGATTTCGAGCCAATAGGACGCGATCACGACGCGAGGTCCCCTTGTTAGTAAAATCATGGGCTTTTTCTGGAATTTGGTTTCACATACTAGCGAATAGGTTACGGATATCGATCGATGATATAACTTTGGAATTAGGATAACTTGATAGATTAGTGGATAGCTATCGAGAACTTTTTGTGATGTTGGTGCAGGATATTTAAGAAATTACGGATGCTTTAGGACAAGGTTAAAAATGCAAGATAACTCGATAACATGGATAGTAGCAGATAGCTCACTTTGAGATCAAGGAGAGTCTTGGCAGTAGTAGTAGTAGAAGTCGTTGTCGAAGTTGAGCTAGTGACCTTGACTTCTTCCTTATCCTCGTCGATATCTTCGTCTAGTTTTCTAGAGTCTACAAAGTTATCCACTGGATCTTCAGCTTCTGCGAAATTATCCTTGGCCAGGGGAAGGCCGTCCCAGAGGGGTTTACTATCGACCCTAATCTTATCGATAGTATCCTTCGCCAGGATATGCGGCTCCTCCTGTTGGACGTGCACTTCACCCTCACTTCGAACACTGCTCGATAGTTTATCTCGAGAACTATCTCGTTGGTCGAGGTGCAGATAGTCTGGTAAGCTCCGATTTTGACTCTGTTCTGGTATCCAGGAAAACGAAGTCACTATCACGCCGAAAATGATAATCACCATGACAACCATGAACAGGAAGCTCTTCTGTGGTCTGGAGAGTCTGAACAGCCACTGCAAAGAGAGACCAATCATGTTAACCCTAGGTTAAGTAGGGGTTAACCTAAGTTAATTAACTTCAACTCCTAATTAATGGGCTAATTGTAGTATAGAAAACTCGGTAATCTCTCTGTGCGAAACAATCATATTAACAAGGTTAAGGTATACAACTGCAAGAGTTAACGCTAAAGGGGTTAATTTGTTAATTGCTGTCTAGACTCCGGAGGAGGTGTAATGTAAAATAGGTTTTGAGTTAATCATTTCCGGAGTTAACAAGGAGTTAGACATCGCAATTACCAACACCGTTTAATTAATTAACATGTATCCTTAATTTAGGGTTACATACGAAGGGTTAACCCCTGATTACACTTACTCTCCGTATTAATCGAAGCCTGGACTTGATTAAGGAGCCAGACGGGTGCCCTGCGTAGTCGGGAACGTAGACGGCGGTGTAGGTGGAGTCCTCCATCGTCTTAATTGGTTAATTGCTTGCTAATTAAATTAATGTCTAGACAGCAGACACCTGTTATAGAGTCACGTCATTGTTCCACAGGCTGAGTTAACAACTAAAAACTAACTTTAAAGGTGGTTAAGTAGACAGTTCACTAATCAGGATACTGGATGATAGGCCTTGGCATTTAAGTAATTAGAGTAATAGTTGATCAATTAACGAATCTTAATTGTAATTAAGTATGTTTATGAATACTAATTGGTTAATTAACTTGAGACAAATGTCACTTTCTCTTTTGTGAATTAAAATCATCTGTTTAGAACTCGTGTGAAGCTCGGCAGAGGCCGGCGCCAATTTCACACTATCACGTGTTTGTTGTTTACCTTTTGCTCATCTCTGCAATTTAGGGTTAAAATATAGTTCGTTTATTGTTTATGATGTTGTTAAACAAAGTAGTTAAACAAGTTAATTGATGAAATATTTAACAAATAAAATCTTACAATTGCGCAGAAACATGGTGTTTTTTTATAAATCGTGTTTAATAATTATAGACGATTAAAAGGCAATAGTAGTGTGAAAATAAACATGTATGCAAATAGTAAAACATTAAAAATGTTGAAATGAGTTAAACATGTTTAACATGTATGCTATGTTTAATATCATGTTTAATATTACGTTATGATGAACTCCATGTTACAAAGATTTGTTATTTTGTAATTAGCTTTGTCGTCTTAAATAATGTTGAGTTCCGATTCGGGATTCCCATATCTGTCTCTGTATGTATAGTAGAGGTCTGTTAGTGCAACCACGTAGCGTTCGTGTAAACTGTTCACCTCCTCCATAGTTGGGAAACTATTTTGCTCGACTTCGACTGGCGCACCCACTGGAGAGTAGTAAATAAAACAATAGTTTAGGAAAATATTTAAAAATTATGTTAAGGAAATATTTTTCAAAATTATGTTAGGGAAATGTCTTACAAAGTTATGTTTTGGGAGTATGTTAAGAAATTGTGTTATGGAAATGCTTAAGAAATCATGATAGGAAAATTTTTTGAAAATTTTATGTTAGGGAAATGTTTAAAAAACAATGTTAGGGAAATACTTTACAAATCATGATAGGAAAATGTTATGTTAGGGAAATGTTTAAAAAACAATGTTAGGGAAATACTTTACAAATCATGATAGGGAAATGTTTGAAAATATTATGTTAGGCAAATGTTTTACAAATAATGTAAGGATGATGGTATAAAAATTATTTTAGGAAAATGTGTTACAATTACAACTGAAATTAGGAAAATGGTATGATTTTAGGGAAATTAAAAAAAAATATGTTAGGGAAATGTTATGAAAATTATGTTAGGGAAATGCTTTAAAAAATTGTTTTAGGGAACTGTTTTACAAAATTATGTCAAGGAAATGTTTTACAAAACTATGTTGGGGAAATGTTTTACAAAACTATGTTGGGGAAGTGTTTTACGAAATTATATTAGGGAAATGTTTAAACGAATTTTGGGAAATGTTTAAGCAAATAATGTTAGGGCAATGTTTTAGAAAATTATCTTTTTGTGGACTAGGCTTGTAAATCAAGGCGAATGTTTCGAAGTCTGTTGTGGCCGCTTGTTGATGATGTTTATGCTAATGAGCTCCTTCCCAACCTTATTCCTACCATTCCTTTATTTGTTGACCAGCCGCCTTGCGGCAATGTCAAATAACGTCTATCTTCCTTTACACAATTATGTTAGGGAAATGCTTTCGAAACATTAAATTAGTTAAATGTTTAAAACAAATATTTGAAACATAATTAAGGAAAACGGCTCACCCACTACATCGATGGGGACTCGGCGGGGGAAGAGGCCGAATAAGCCCCGCCCACAAATTACTGCTGGAGCAATTCCGAGGGTTGCAACCACCCAGTCTTGAAACCTTCGGAGGCGCGACCCTTCCGGATTTGCGAGTTGCCCATACGTGTCAGTTTCACCAAAGCTGTAGACTGGCACGAGGTGAGCACTGCGATTAATTGCGTAATTAAACCATACAAGCCTGTCCTTGCACAGGAGTGATTTTGGTTGACAGTCCTATTTTTTAATTCTTATCAAAGACGTATTATTTATAGTAACAGTGATTCGAAGCCCAGTAGAACGTGTTTTTTTAAGTCTTTCAGTTGTAAGAAGCGTTTTACGTTGTGTTTGACAAAAATTGTTGACATTTAAACATAGAAAAACAGCATTTGTGATAACATTTTTCAAGAAATAAATAAGAAAACAAGACTAAAAACTAAAAAAAAAACTAAGCAGACTAAATCAAGACTAATTTTACCCGTTTTCAATTGCCGCTCGGATGAAGCCTTTCCTGTGCTTTAATAGCACTGTGTTTTCTCCAGGACGAGAGTAAAGAACTGTTTCAATAAATGTTTTTAATTACATTTCAACACAAAACTCAACGTTAGGCTATTTTTAACGTAAAATAACCTATCCTAAACCTTAAAAAACCTATCCTAAATCTAAAATAACCTATCATAAGCCAAAATCAACTAAACAAATTCCAAAAACTCCTATCGTAAACACGAAACAACCTATCGTAAACCTAAACTTACTTTCCCTAAGCAAAAAATAGCCTATCCTAAACCTAATTACCTTCCCTTGATCCTCCAGGCGCCATAACTGCAATACGCCCTCCTGGCTTGCTAAGAACGGCTTTCATGCCATCTCGATCGACAGAACATCCGCCTTTTTTTCAAACAATGGGTTCAATTCAACTAGTTAATTGTGATTTAGATTTGTAGATTTATCAATTTGAATTAGTGCAATTAACTATAAACTTACCAAAGGAAAGTAGGAAGTCTCGAAGTATCGGAATGTAGAAAATTTGATTGAGTGTCAGGTAGTATGTTTTGTGTCCTGGAAATGCTAGATGGAAATTGTTGGCTGCTGATACTCCGCCAACCAATACTCCTATAATAGGCACATTTCATAACAAAAAAAACACGGTATGTACAGTTCATTTTTTGCACAACTATTCGGTTTGTTTTGTGTTTTCGCAACCGTGCATGACAAAGTCGAGCTACACCCGTACCATTATTTTGACGAAATTTATTTCGATGCGTATTTGCTAAGTAGCAGGTCAATACCGAGAAACCCCATTTTATGCTTATGGCCGTTCTCGGTTTAGGCTGCTCGGTTTTGGTTTTCTCGGTATTGACATTGAACCTTTTGCTTTACTGATAACTCTCTAAAACCCTTGTAGATTTGTACATTGTACATTTGCCTTACCGCACACTAGGATTCCATGTGGATGGCAGGCAAATATGTAATTTTTGCTTGGATCCAACTCGTGCGTTTTTACACAAGTTACAGGAAAGTAGTTTGAAAACCAAAGTGCAAATGGAAGTGGCCATTTATAGTCTGATCTGGAAACATTTAGGTTATCGGTAAGTTAAGTTAAGGTAAGGTTAATTAAATTTAAGTTAGGTTATGTTATATTTAAACAAGAGTGGATTAAGTTAGTTAATATTTAGTTGAGTTAGGTTATGTGAGGTAATGGGTTATCCACTGCTATTAGGTAAAATTAGGCAGGAGTATCTCAGTTATTTTAGGTTAAAATGATGTTTGCAAGTTAGGTTGTTCTATTCTATTTTTAAATTCATGTTAATGAGAAATAGGTAGTTGGAAGAAATGCAAAATTCAAAATAGACTGCTGCATGATAATGCAATATTTCAGATTTGGGGATGTAAGGTATATGAAAGTAAAAATAAAGTTATTTTAACTTATTAGTTTGTATTAAAATAAGTTAATTATAGTTTAGGTTGTAGGTAGTTTAAGTTAATTTTCGACCTCACCGTCTACCACCTTGATTTGGTGTATGTCGGTCGTAGTAAATCCACACGCAGTAGAGGCAAGCTATGAACCAATATTTTGTACACAGTGCGACATACGCCGTTACAAAAGTGCCAATGATCGGCATCGCCCAAAACATCAAAAAAGCAACCGCACCTAGCTGCAGATATGCTAAATGGTATTAAACAAGTTTAGTATGTACTGTTTGACTAATGCTAACTATGTTTAAATTTAGTATTTGAGAACTAAACGCTACTTGTACACAAATTTAGCACTTACCGCCTGCAGCCATACGGAACTAGTAATACGACTTGGTCCGTACACATCATGTAACCTAAGCAAAATATTAAAATATGCAGTTTGCCAGTGCAATGAACATTCTCAAAAACCATGGTTATTAGATAATCTTTATTATTATATTATATAATATTAGAAAAATATAACCTTTCTGAAGTCATTTCAAAAAAATTTTTGGCAGAAGATAGTCTCTATCTAACTATCTGGAGCAAGGCAGAATTAAAACTGATTCTGAACCTGAAAATTGATAATTATACATAAGAAAATGTGTTTCAAGTAATAATTTCGCAAAGTTCGTTTTATTAAAATTATATGGTATTTTCGATGCACTAAAACCGGATACCGTGAGAGTGCGGATTCTGTGCTTTAACAAGATATTGCCACGATCGTCATAGCCCCAGTTCTGAGTCTACGTCGTTTCTAACCTTCAACTCAAATAGATTAATTAAATTACTAATTAATTTAACTTAACTTTTCACTTAATTAACTTATTTTTGATTTCCTCCAGACTAGCCAAAGGACTATGTACGTCAAGTAAAGAAAGTTTTGCTTTGACCTCTGCGTCATTCAACTTTACGTTTCTACACCGTGCGTATCACCGGTAATTGAGCACATAAAAATCAACAACGTATGTTTTGATATGAGGGGCTATTGCAACTTTTGGCATGCCTATAGTTTCCAGTCAGATGTCTAGACGATATAAAATTCAAATTTAAAGCACCAATTTCCCATCATAGTAAGCTACAACACCCACATCGCCTTCAAACAACTAACAAACCAACATAAACCAACTAACATTGTAAGCTTTAATGTACGTATAAATGTTAATTGAATGTTAAACATTAATTTGAACAAAATTAAGGTATTTCTTGAATTTAGACTGTATAGTGTTAACTTTGGTTGGAAACAGATATACTTTTTAATACTATCTGCCTAATATAAGATAATTGTTATTTATTATAATTATTGACCTATAACTAATATTACTTGCTAGCTAAGTGTGTTTATGAATACTAATTTAGTTGAACTAACTAACTAACCTAACTTAACTGGTGCGAAGCTCGGCAAGAGCCGTCGCCAATTTCACATATCACGAATTTGTTGTTTACATTTTGCTGATTGAATTGAATTTGCTTTCAAATTTACATTGTAGTTAAACAATACAATACAATTAAACAAATAAGTTTAGTATTAGTTAACCAATAAAGATCTCGCCTTTTTTCGGAAATATATTTTTTTTTTCAATTTTATCTTTGAAATATAATATCTCAGGTTTATGCCTAACAACCTCAGTTAGTAACTATGTTGAAAAGCATTGTTTGTCAACAATGTCAATGTTACAAAGAGTTTTAATTTTGTAATTTAGTTAATCTTCTCTAAACAATGGTAAGGTTCGACTCGGGGTTTCCATATCTGCTTCTATATGTGTAGTAGAGGTCTGCTAGTGCAACCATGTAGCGCTCATGTAAAATGTTCACCTCATGCACAGTTGGGCAACTCTTTTGCTCGACTTTGATAGGGGCCCCAACTACAAAGGATAAATAAAAAAAACATGAATAATAAAAACGATATTACGAAAATATTTAAAAAATTGCTAAGAAAATGTTTTTAAAATATTCTAGGGAAATGTTTTACAAATTTATGTTTAAACGAAGTTTAAGTTCAACTGCTCACCTACTACATTGATGGGGACTCGGCGGGGGAGGAGGCCAAATATGCCCCGCCCACAAATTACTGCTGGAGCAATTCCGAGGGTTGCAACCACCCAGTCTTGAAACGTTCTGAGCCGTGACCCTTCTGGATTGTCGAGTTGCCCATATGTGTCAGTTTCACCAAAGCTGTAGCTTGGCACGAGGAAAGCCCTGTGCATAATTTTAATAATTAACTAAACAACCCCATCTTCCTACAACAGAAATCTTGATTGATATTTCATTTTTTTTTAATTTTTATATAAAATGTATATATAATAGATAATATATAATAGTTTGATAGGGGCTTTGAGGAAAGCTATAAGGAAATTAGAAGGGTTTCATAGCCCAGTGACGTGAGTCACCGATTCGATATACGGGTTCGAATCTTAGCTTTGTCTTAATAAACCGAAGAATTGTTGAAAACTTTTTGTTTAAACATAGCAATACAAATTTTAAAATCAAGAATTAAATAAAGAAAAATTCAAGCATAACACTAAAAAAGACTAAAAAATTAAAAAAGACTATATCAAGACCAATTTTTACCCGTTTTCAATTGCTGCTCGGATGAAACCTCTTCTCTTTTTTAATAGCACTGTATTTTTTCCAGGACGAGAATGAAGAACTGTTTAAATAAATGTCTTTTTAATTAAGCCAAACAAGAAATCTAAACCTAAAACAATCTAACCTAAACCTAAAGTAATCTAACCTAAATCTAATTACCTTCCCTTGACCCTCCAGGTGCCATAACTACAATACGCCCACCTCCAGGCTTCTTTAGTAGGGCATTCATACTTTCCCGACTCACAGAACACCCGCCTTTAAATAGAATTTAAGTGAATTAGTTAATTTTAATATTAATAATATAATATTTAAATATAGTTCTTTTATTAATTGTAGTTACTTAATCAACTAAACTCACCAATGCTAAGTAAGAAGTCTCGAAATATGGGAATGTAGAAAATTTGATTTAGTGCTAAGCAGTATACTTTTAGGCCTGGAAATGCTTGATGGAAATTGTTGGCTTCTGTCACTCCTCCAATGAAGGCTCCTGTATTATAAACAAAGTGTTTTCTTGCAAAACACAAGTAAAGTGCATTTTTTGTACAACCAACGTTTTGCTTTATGCTTTTTCGATGCATATTTTCCTTTTCACTAACTCTGGAACCCTCTGTACATTTCCCTTACCGCAAAGTAGGACTCCGTGTGGATGACTCCCAACAATGTAGTTTTTGCTTGGATCAAAGTCTTGCGTTTTTACACAAGTTACTGGAAAGTAGTTCGAGAACCAACATGCAAATGGAAATGGCCATTTATAGTCCAATCTGAAGTCATTTACGTCATGTGTTAAAATTAGATTGATGTATGTTAGTTAGGTTTGAAATAATTAAAGTTAAATTGAAAATAGGTAAGGTAGGTATATTGTATATTAAAATAGATTTTTAATCAAGTTTGTCAAAGTGGAGATTTGTACTATACCTTATATTCAAAATAGGTTTTTTTAACTTAGGTTGCATTAAACATGTTTTTCTTAGCTTTTGTTAACTTAGGCCTAATTAAAATAGGGTTTTTATGTCGTTTAGGTTGTATTAAATTAATTTGCTTTATTACCGTCGACCACCTTGTTTTGGCGTATGCTGGTCGTAGTAAATCCAGGCACAGTAGAAGCAAGATATGTACCAATATTTTGTACAAAAGGCAACATATGCCGTTACAAATATACATATGATGGGCATTACCCAAAACGTCAAGTAGGCAACCGCACCTATCTGCACATATGTTAAACAATATTAAAACATGTTCACAGTAATTGTTCGAAGAAGTATGAACTACCCTTGCATTTACTATGTTATACTGTAACACTGAATGTACAAATTAGTCACAAATTTCTTTGCATTATGTTCATGAGTTCACATACGTTAACCTGCTATATGTAATATTACCGTTTGTAGCCATTCTGAACTTGTAATACGACAAGGTCCGTACACTTCGTGTAATCTAAAGAAAACAGTAAAGCTGTAGAATTTTAACCATTTTTTCATCATATACATAGTGTTGCGTCGTAAGCTTAAGTTTAAGCAAATTAATACGCAATCTGCCGCCTCCACTGGACCGTTTGGTTCAGTGGAGACGGAGTGGCAGTTGACAAGGAGAATAGTAGTAAGTAAGAAGGAAGTCAAGTCAAATTCTTTTTTTGTTAACATTTACGTTATCTTTAATTAAACAAGTAATTAAAGTAACTAAGTAATTAGAAGATAGTCAATTCATTTAAATAAACTAGATTTAAGAAGAAGTCTGAGTTTGGAATTGTCATCTTCATTTGTCCTGAATAAGGAACGGGGTAAGCCAGCGCTGGCAGTCAACGAGTTCGTTGTCATCTGCAGTCGGAATCTCATTCAATTCAGGAAAGTTAACTCACTCAAACTTTTAAACAACTAATTGATTATCCACTCTCGTTCACATAGAATATTTAAATATTACTATAAATTGTATAAAGTATAAAAACAAATCATTAAAATATTGAATCTTAGTACTTTTTTTAATTATATTCTAAAAATGTGTTTATGTATGGAAATATTTTGAAAATAGAACCTTTTCGTAGTCATCTTAGAAGTTTTGACTGCAGAATATAGTCTCTTACTAATTAACTGCAGCAGTTAATAATAAATACTGAGCGTGAAACTAAAAAGCTTGTTATTATATCCAATGGAAACTTTTCTCTAAGCCCGAAATTTGCAAACTATCTTATAAAAATGTTACTTCCAATCTATTATACTGTCACCGAATAGCAAAACCGGATATTGTGAGAGTTGCTTATGTTATAATGTTTTTTTCTCACGATAGTAAATATACCGTGAGTATCACAAGAAACTGAACACATTGCCTAAACTATCAATTGACCATGGTAACTAATCAAGGTTGATGTTCTGGTGATATACGCTTTACATGCATAATTTAGTTCGTATCTATATGCAACTCTAAATCTAAAAAAAAACTGTTTTTTGAACTTAACCTTTCCTTAGTCCTTTTTCAAAAATTCTGTTGGCAGAATATAGTCTCTAACGAATTAAAACTGATTCTGAACCTGAAACCTTGTAATTATCAAATATCTTGATTAGAAAATATTGTTCCAAGTCGTTTTTCCCCAAACTATCTTTTTATTTTTTTTTGTTTTTTTTTTGTTTTTATTTATCAAATTATGTTGTTTTTTCAATCCAACATAACCTCACATGAGAGTGTTGATACTTCGTGCGAACGTGCGAAGTTCTGTTTACCGTGAGTACCAGAGGAAAGTACCTCCAAATCAACAACTAGTTTATTTTGATATGATGTGCTATGGGAGCTCAATTTTGCGCATGCAAAAAAATTTTGTGCGAATTTCCAGCCAAGGCGATATGTTATACAATTTCAAAAACCAATTCTCCACCAAAGTAATAAATTATTACATACTAATTGCATACTAATAATTACCTTTCAAATCAGAAGCGTTCAGTTTCTGGTAATAATCTAAGTATATTCAGGATATAGCTTCATTCACTACAATGGGGAAATGGTGAAGAGTTTTAGACTTTAGAATCTACCTGGGTTCGAATCCTACCATACCATTTTTTTATATTAATACACCATATCCCCTCATTTCTTGCACACTTTCCAACACGTATCCAACAAAACTGAATAACGAAGATTTGAAATTTAATTTGCTTTTTCATCTTGCTTATTTTCTACTATGTTAATTGTAGTTGAAATCCGACCGCTACAACAATAACCGCTCTTTAACATGTCAACAAATTTTACTTTTACCAAGTACTAGCGCATCAAAATTCTAAAAAACTATATCTAAAATACTGTTGTAGAGAATATCTTAAAAATTTAACCTTTCCGTAGTCATCTCAAAACTTCTGTTAGCAGAAGATAGTCTCACTATCTGCAGGAGGGCAGAACTAAAACTGATTCTGAACCTCAAAACGTTAATTATCCCAAGTGAATTGCGTTCCAAGTCCTATCTTGATCGAAGTTTTTCAGTTATCAATTGGCATAACCGCATATCATGAGGTAGATTCCTAGCTTCAACAACTTCTATGTATACGTTTCACGAGGGTTACTCAATATCTAATATCCCATCTTCCTAAAATAGCTAACTACATTACATAAATTAGATCCAATATTATTTAATATATTTATATATTTAATTTGCCTCTTCATCTTGTTTATTTTCTCCTTTGTTTCTGGTAAGTTGAGGTTGGATACAACTCCGCTTTTTAACGTAAATGTAATGTAAACAAACTCGACGAAATAAATTCAGTGTCTTAATTGAGATGCCACGAATAGCTGATTATTTCACATTTCACATAAATTTGAGTAACATTGGTTTAAACATTAAGTTTATAAAGTTTGATTATAAATTTTTTAACATTACGTTTTAAAGTTCGATTAGTATTTGTTTAGCATTCCGTTTATCAAGTTCGTTTAGGACTTGTTTAGCATACCGTTTACATACCATATAGTTATTTAAATACTGGTATCTGGGATGGTAAATCACGGAATTAGAGGATTTTGAGTTCTGAGCATGGATTTCCATAACGTTTTCTGTGCGTGTAGTAGAGTTTGGCAAGTGCAGCTATGTATTTTTGATGAAGGTCATTCACCTCTTCCATAGTTGGGCAAGGATTCTGCGTCACCGCAATCGGGGGTCCCACTGGAGTTGGTAAACATGGTTTGCAAAAACAATGCACGAAATGTAAAATGAAAAGATTTTTTTTGGTAAATGTGGTGCTTACCAACGACATTAATAGGAACGCGCCGTGGGAGGAGTCCAAATAAGCCACGCCCATATGCCCTTGTGGGCAGAAAGCCAAGGCGTTCAATTGAAAGCTCTTGAATTTTACGTAGGAGGGACCCTTCAGGGTACGACTGCTGATCGTACGTGTCCGTTTCACCAAAACTGTAGACAGGAACCAAGGGAGCGCTAACAAATGAAACATAAATAATAACTTACTTTTTAACAAAACTAAATTAAACTAACTTTGTTAATTTTGTCATGTAATGTAAATAAATATATAAATAACTCTATTATTACTTGCTTAGTAGTTAGACATTAATGCCCGGTTCCACCAACGTCGGTTAAATTTGCCCTAATCGCCGATTAAGTAATCGGAGATTAATTTCTTAATCGGTGATTAAGTTTGTTGCGTTCCACCAAGCTCGGTTAGTGAAAACT
>VYYI01003388.1:0-12327 GCA_021029175.1 Bilobella aurantiaca
TTCAGTACAAGAATCACGCTTTGGTAAAGCATTGTAATAAAATCCAAATTTTCGTAGTAATTCCGCTCAAACTTCTTTTATTCTGAATCGTCTATTGTAACTTGTAAGCAGGCTTTAAAGTGACAAAAATAGAATTAGTAGTAAGTTAAGTGGGTAAACCGCAGTTAAATTTTAATGCTTTTTTTGGTTCTTCGTAAATTATTGACTTTCGTTAAATCAAATAGAAGTGCGGATTTTCCTCCCAAAACCTAGTCCAGCTTAAATCAATTTGGTTAGATCCGTGTCCCTTGAGCGCACAGAAACGACAATTAGCGACCAAATTGCTCATTATTCTTGCATTAGCGTCTGCGACAAAGATTTTGATTGTGTTTCATGTGTTGGCATTGAAAGTAATTTAGAAGACGAATCAGTTTGACTTTGATAGACTTTTAAGCCTTGTAGTCAATTGAGGGGTGTTATCAAACATTGTTCGGAATAATGTGTCTAAAATAATGTGTTTTTAGTCTCGAATACTTTAATTTCTAAGTTACAGTTTTACTTAACAGTTCGCAAAGAAAATTTGCTTGCTTGTATTATTTTAGGTGAAAATATTACTTAAAAAAGGAATTCGACAGTTGAGATATAAATAAAAAGATTTAAATACGACTACTGATTCGATGATTTGGATTTGGTAACATTTTTCTGTGAATTAAACTTTAGTGTACCACTAGCATGAGCATTTAAATGTCGTGTTAGGTTGCATCTTTGATTGAATCGCTTTGGGCATTGAGTGCATGAATACCAGAGCTCTCCAGAATGGATCGTGTTATGCCTCTGGAGATGTGTCTTTTGGTTGAATCTCTTGCCACAAATCTTGCAACCAAATGGAAACTCCTGTCTATGAATTCTCATGTGAATGGACAGTTGACCTGCCTGTGAGAATCTGTTCTTGCAGATCTTGCAAGCATGGGCCTTGTGTTCATCCTCATGGTCATCCCGTACGTTCTTTGATTGGAAGAGCTTACCACAGTAGTTGCAAGGATATTTGTAATACGCTTGATTTTTAGTTCCAACCATCTTTACTGCATGCTCCTTTGTCTTGAAGTGGGATTTTAGGGCCATTTTCGTCAGGAATTTGAAATCACACGCTGCGCATACTGGGTGCTCTCCTGGTTTTTGAATTATTTGAGGTGGTGGACGGTTATTTTGCAATGCTGTCGAAGATTTTATTCTCATTCGAACGAAACCAATTGCATTATCAGCAATTGTTGAAGTACATTTTGTGTCACTGATTTCCTTTTTAAAGTTGAAAGGTCTTCTTGAGGTGAATACTGCAGTATTTGTCGGTGGACGCAATCCATTTATTTGGCGATGATATGCATTTAGAGAGGAGGTAAGAGAAAAGTCGTTTCCTTCAACATGTACGTCAAGCGGTTCCAAATTAGTCTTGTACACTTCGAATCTAGTTGGCTCTATTTTCATAACGCCTGAGGTTATAATATTTTTGCATGGGAGCCGTGCCAACTTGATTCGTGGTACATATATATCAAAGGTATTTCTTAACTCCGTAATTTGCAGCACCCGGCTGAAATAAATAAAATTAATAAGATAAAAAAGCGTCATATTCAAATCAGTCTCTCAGTGAAAATTAATCTCTTTGACATACCCATCACTTGTATGAAACATGCTTCAATTTTTTATCATGAAGGGAGCGCGAAACAGGGTAACAAACAGCTCTTGTACGGACAGTTCGTTTCTTCTGAAATACTTAAGTTGTAATCCTGCTCATTGGGCAAAAGGTGTATCAAAGTTCACGACCATTCAGCTAATTATAAGTTTCCTAAAATAAAAAAAAAATTGAATTTACTTATTTTGGAATATTGGTACGTAGGGTTAGCGAGAAGAAAACTGAGAAAGTTATACACGGCGAAGACCACAAAGTGAAAGTAAATTATTCTTGTACTTCGTCGAAAACCATTGAAACCCTATATTTAAGAACTATAAAAAATGCATATTAATTTGTCACTTTTGTCCAATTTTCATTGAAGAAATTTCCACTACTTTCAATCCGTCAAACTTAATCACTGATACAAGTTTATTCAGTATATATTAGTGATTTAAATACAACTTTTTATAATCTCAAATTCAAAATGAAACAACTTTGTTTATTGGTTTGAAAGGTGAAGCGGAATGACAAAGTCTGACATTACACTATTCCTGAATTAACATATTCTTTTTGTTTCTTACAATGAATTATTATATCTCACGGGAAGTCGTGTTTGGGAGTGCCTTTGTGTTGTGATGTGACGTTGTTGCTCAACTTCCTTCAGAATGTAAATCAAAATCTAAAGGGTATTAGAAAATATGAATGTTAAATAAGATACACAAAATCATAAATGTAATTGCATAACCTTTATGCGAATAATATAGAAAACGACGCCCAGAAACATGATGAGTGCAAGAAATATCAGTAATCGATCAGTAAACTCTCGGCGCCCATACTTTGCCAGGAGGGACCTCGACGTTCCAATCGTAGAGGTTTGCTCTTTCAGTTCCTCGCGGGTATCCTTCACCTTAGACGAAGATTGTCCTATCAGCGAGTAAACATATCAATCAATCAATTTTCAAATCAGAAGACCCTTAGTATCGTTATTTCTGAACTAGTGTAATTGTAATTATTGACTTACCAAGTTGTTCCAAAGTCAAGGCACTTTGATTGACTGTATTCAGCAGAAGCCTCTGGGATCGCGACAGTGAGCTCGTTGTATCGGTAGCCACTCGGCGAGTAGATTCCACATTCTCTAGGTTACTGATGATGATCAAAAACACTTAATTTAAAATTACTGTGCAATGAAGGATCGAATGTAAAAGGGCTGATCACAACACCACAGATTATAAAAAAAAAATAGTTATTTCATATAACGCCATAAAAACCGATCTTGCAATCTTGAAACTTACCGTTTCATTTAATATTTAATTAATCACGTGAATTATTACTAAATTTACGTTCTCCTAATTTCCATACACCAAAATAAAAATCCAACTGATTCATTAAATCAGCGACACGACAACTAAAACTTAAAATAAACAAATTACTTTAGCTTCTTTTTGAACTGTCGTGATTTTGAATTAAAAAATCCCGCAATTTTTCTGTTCAGTTCTAAAAAAATCTCCAACGAAAGAAAACAAAGAGCACTACTAATAATATTATGTCATCTTCGAAAAATATCGTTTGCTTTTAGCCATTTAGATTTATTTATTGCAAAAAGTTACTTGGGTATATTTTATTTGTAAATGGAATTATTGAGCAATGAATAGCTCAAGGACCAAAGAGGCACTCGCAGTATGTTTCCGAAGTATAAAGCCTCTGTCGACATTGAGATCTCCTATATACCATTGAAAGCCTATTTGGAACCACTGCTAACCTTAGATTAATAAGTGGCATGCAAAACGCAATGAAAAATGCCTATAGAAATTAATTACAAAATTATCAGCCAAACCCTACTCCTATTATGTAATAATTACTTAACAAAATAAAAATAAAATGGAAATCCCAGCGCTGTTTGTGTGGTGTTGGTGAGGTTGAGAAATCACTTGTTGGACCGGCGGAATCCTTTTTTGATAGTTGAGATTTCTTGTGAATAAATGATGAACAATAATTTACTGATCATTAAGACAGGACTTACGATCCTAAACTATTAAGGCAATAAGCTCTCCATAAATAAATATCAATGTAATTCAACTCCACTTTTCACGAGTCCTTTTTCAAGTGCTAGAAGGACTATTTTATGAGCAAAGAAGTACTGCTCAGGTTTCTCAACCATAGAGATTCGTTGATTTCGCAGAAGATGCAATTGCTTTAAAAAATCGACGCTTCCTTCCACTTCAGACATGTCAAAAACAATATCCGCCAAAAGAAAGCTCCCGGTTCTTCCCACGCCTGCCTGTTTTACGCAAACATCATTTTTTTAAACAAACTTTTTTTTAATGTATGTAATTACGCTGCAATGAACTACGAGGGGCCAATCTTTCAAAAATGTATCCGACTTTCTGTAGCATTGCATCAATTCCAATATTTGATTGGGCTCCTCGGGAACCCCTTGATCAGGCCAACATGTGAAGTGGTAGTGGACGAGAACACGGACATGTTTCCCCTAGTTAATAATTAATTAAGGAAGTAGAATTAAGTTTCAAGTAAACATGTTCACAACGTAGTCAAGGTCTACTTACCTGTTTCATTGCGTAGATTCTACGAACAATATCTTGCTGATAAATCTTCCGCTCTAGCGTTACCTGAATTTCGTCAAATCTTGCTGATTCTTCCGGATAATATGCCATGCATTTGCCCTATTTAAGGACAAACTTGAAACCGTGAAATTTCGATGCACCTTAAAAATACTTCAACCTGCCACTTCTATGTCGTGTAGGCTGGCGAGCATCACGATTTGATGCACATTATTCTCCCATATCTAAATTGAATGTTAAGAAGGAATGTTAAAGAAGGAAGTCAATTTTACCTTATAAAATTGAGCAAAGTTTTGGATTTCAAACTACCATTCTGTAGAAATCGATGACAGTAGTATTGAGAGGGGCCTGAGTGACGATGTAAGTTCGCGACCCTCCATATCCATGGATCCAGTTAGCGTTGATGTAGTCGGAACTACTCTCTCCTGAACCTTGGCACAACACCACTCGAGTCTGTTTGGAATGATAAAAAACTGCGAAATCAATTAATGAGGTTAAAAGAGCTAACATTACCTCGTCATATGCGCCTAAATAGTCAGCGGGGTAACGATGCTTGAGAATATTTTCCGAAAGCCGCGCAGTACTCATGTCCTTGAGTTGTGTCGTCGGATCGCCGAGTTCATGAAATTGGGTTTCCCATTCACCTGACGCCTCCAACCCTGCTACATAGGTTTCTAAATTATCCAATAAAATACGACGGCTCATCGCAACAAAACAACTTAAACTGTGCAGATGCCCCTTTTCTTAACACAAAATTGACAACATATTCTCGGGTTGTGTTAAAAATTCTAAGTTCTGTATGGAATATAACACAAGGGAATATAACACTATTTCGTGTGCAAAATGTGAAGGTCAATCCTACTCATTCTCATCCAATCAATTTCTAAAGGCTGAATGCAAACTTTCGCTTGTGCTAATATTTCAAAGACGTCCACTCTCATGATCAGAAGAATTTCATTTATTTAAAGATCATCACACAATCGTTTACGATTGGAAACCATATTTATTTTTATTTAGCTGTTCAACTTAAAAATTAGCATGCGACACACATATGAGCTGTTTCTAACAACATTTTTGAATTTTTTGGTATTAGTGAAATACAAAACATTTGTCATATTTATTAGATACTTTATTAAGAACGAAGTTTCTATTTTACATTTCCGATGCTGAATAAATTACATTTGTAAAGTTTTATTTTTGGTTCTCTGGCGTAGCGATTTCCCAGAGTCCAGCCAAACGGTCCCTACAAATAAGTAAAATAATTAAGACGTTTAAATGGCTGACTTTTAACTATTCAACTAATTGAGACGTGGGCCTAGGAGTGGTAGTTCTATTAGCTCTCTCTTCTTGGTAAATCAGCATTTGCATCTCTAAGAATTGATTAACGACTTGGACACATTTTCGAGAAAGCATTAATCTAGGGCTACATTTCAGCATTTGAACGTACATCATCATTTTACGGGTTTCGTCTGCCCAAGAATTCCAAGCCTTCGCCTTTTCCGCTTTCCATTTATTGAAGACGCCAAAGTCTGGAAACGGAAAATCCTTCGGAAGAGCCTGAATTGGTTTGCAAATTTTATTGCATCCTGAAAAATGGAGAAAAGCTGTTCTGAATTCTGCTTAAATTAGATTTCTTCATTATGAAATTACCTTCTCGGCAGCATTTTTCGCCTTCGTTGCAACTGGCATCCGTCAAACAATTGACATTCTCATCAAACGTGCAATTTCCCTTCAAGCTTTGTATTGGTGGGCAGAGGCTAATTTTCTTGGCAATGCTTTCCGCACTGGGCCTCTTGATAGCTGCATCTTTTTAGTTAATAAAAGGGTTTTTCTTTTAAATATAGTATTTTGAAGGAAGTTTGAATATACAGCATAAATGAAGAATTACTGGAAATGGCGAATATTGCGAAGAGGCCGACGAGCCCGAAAGCTGCAAAGCAAGCCTTCATTTTGTTTTTCTCAAATTTTAACTCTGGGATACAAACAACAAATCCACTGGAAATTTTAGAACAGAAGCTGTGAAGCTTACTCCTTCGGGTCTATTTATGCCTTTTCTTTATCACGAGAAATGGGCATCTTCAGTATTGAACATAATTTTAATTCAAAAGCTGCCTTTTCCTTTTCTAAATCTGCTGACTTTGATCAAATTCTGGAAAGCTACAAGTTCTAAAAAGAGAATTTCTTTCATTCAATGTTTCCAGGGTGCAATTCTGGAGAAAAAATGGACCTATCTTGGGGTCAACTAAATGCAAATTTGTCAATATTTGCGGGGTCAACTAGATGCAAATATGCTGATATGCTGCCTATGAACACTTCCAGACCAGAACACCAAGATATCCAGCAAAGAAGAGGTAAAGCAAATGATTTGATTGGTAGGCGACGTCAAAGGCAAAGTGTTCTCCAATGATAACGTGCCATCCGTGGCCATAGAGCCTGTCCATTCGCTCCTTGATCTGCTTGCTAGCAATCTATCAGTTGAATAGATGTTCACATTTGGGATGATTCAAAAAATACTTAATATGTATTACACTTATATCCGGAATGTATCTTTCCAGTGTTCCTGTAATTAAGTCAATTATGTCTTGTTTGGTGTCTTCCGGAATATCTGCAAGCTAAAATGATAAACCGTAATATTGAAGCAATAGTTCAAGGATATAGAAATATTTTTGACGGACCCGAACTAAAGCATAGCTCGGTACATTTCCTTTCTTTTCTCGTTCTAAATCACCACCAATTGAAATAGTACGGTCAAGTTCTCCTTTATCCATTGTTTTTTTTTAATTGGCTGAGTTGAGTGGTATTTTAGAACTATTTAACTGCAATTATGGTAAAATTATAACTAAATTTTAGAGAAATAGAGTGAATAAACCTTACATTATGAAACATAAAAATATTTGATTGATCAATACAAACAAAATCAATTATTGAAATGCGATGTGATGTGTGTGACTGTACTATTAGCCTATTTTTGTTTTATTCAATAATCCTTGCATTAGCCAAACTTGCACTAGATGCGGAAAATCAGTCGAAAAATAATTTGGTTAAGTAAATCTAATTACCACAATTTTTTTGAATTGGTTAAGACTAATTTAAGTGAACTTAATTGCATTTCAAATGGTCAACTAGCTACCTAGTCTGCTGCTGGGGAATAATTTGCAAAGTCGGTTGCAGCGTCCCTTACGTACAAATTATTACAGTACAGTAGTAGTACAGTGCTTAATAATAAAAATGATTTACAGCATCTTTGTCTTTTTCTTTTGCCTAATGTCCGCAGGACGTGGAAATGGTAAGTGCATTGTCAAGCGGTTTCATTAATTTTGAGCAAATCAATTGACCAATAATACATTTTTAGGGTTATATTATCATTTCTTTGCTGTTTGTTTAGGAAATCCATTGCAAAATGCAGGGAAAGTATTAGAAAGAACTGTTCGAGCGCAGCCCGCAACTGAAGTTATACTCTTATATAAAAATGCAAATTTTGGAGGTATAGTTTAAATTTTATAATTTGTTTTCTGATAAGTTCAATTGAAAAAAAAATGTCCGTAACAGGGGAAAATTTCCAACTGCGAGTTCCATACGGGAATCACTGCGTTGACATTCCACCACAGTGGGATGACATGGCCATATCAGTTGACCCTGGAGCTACCACTTGTGTATACTGTCAAAAACACAATTATTTAGTTACATCTGAAAATCAATTGAACACTTTCTTCAGTGACTTGTCTCTTTAGGTAATTGTTTTTGTGAACAAAGAATGTCAAGGAAAGGGAGTTCGCCTTCAGAAATTTACGTTTGGAACTATGAATTTGGGGGATGTCGGACTCGCGAAGCAAATTAGTTCGGCGCAACTTTGCTAACATTGTGTATACAATTTAATAAATATTGAATTAAAATGTCTCAAGAAATCAACAATTATTGACTTGTGAGACATGCATTAGTAAATTTGCTTAATTATTTGTTATATAGTGACTTTCTGCGCCCTTGTTGCACAACCTTCATGTAAAGAGGCCACTGATCCAATTGGAATTGGCGGATCGAAGCTTGCAAAGTGGGGAATTAGCGATGGCCTTGCTTTCGAAGGCACTGGGACGAGGCAGAGGGCGTTGCCCGCATAGTGCGGCTGATCATAAATTGTCCATGGTTTTTGGCCAGTGATAATTAAAGACCGCTGATTTCCAAAACTGTGCACATTCTCTGCAGCGGAAGCAATATATTCCGATTCACCCTGAAAGTCGCGTGTGGCATAGAGTGTTAAAGACGGAAGATTAAAATTATAATTATCGCCGACAGATCTGAATGATGAAACATGGCCAGCCACAATTCGTAAATTCACGCATTTCGCATTTGGTTCGAAAATGTATTCCATAGGAGCTACGCCCTCATTAAAATTATTCAATTCGTAGAAAATCCAACTGGAAAGCAAATATCGTGATCAGAATTTTGTAGTGCAATTTTACAAATTAGAGCAACTTACGGTCCAGTTAAATAGACCGAGTTAACTATGTCATCAAATAAGAATGCAGACAGGTTGGGAATATTAGCTCCTCTTTGGAAGTGAACGTATTCTCCAGTACATCCCACAGAGGTGAAGAGCGTCACTTTTGGTGTTGTTGAAATAGTGGTAGAAAATGACAACTGAACACCAATAAATATTAGTAAATATTTGTACCCACAGAGGTGAAGAGCGTCACTTTTGGTGTTGTTGAAATAGTGGTAGAAAATGACAACTGAACACCAATAAATATTAGTAAATATTTGGACATTTTGAAAATAATTAATTAATACGTTAACTTCAGAATGTGCACAGGTTGCTTAGCTAATCAACTTCATAGATTTGTCCAAGATCAGTCCAAAATGAAACAAGAATTTATTACGGAAAAGGTTAGAAATAGACCATGGCATTTATCGTCCATTTCAAGTTTTATCACGTTTCCAGGAAATTAAAAGCGTTCATGGTTAGCAGTTGATTGTCATTAAACAATTGACAAGGTGATGCATAGACTACATTCTTCGAAAATTGGCATCTATGGAGCACTCAAATCTACATTTATTACTTGATGCTTGCTACTGGAAAATGTGAGGCAAGACCTTATTTTATTACTTTTACTAATGAATTTTTCAAGTTCAGATCGAATATGCAATTTTTATTGTAATTGCTCTGGAATTGACAATTGTCTTGTTAAAGATGCAGCGTAAAAAACCGCCGATGATGGAAATTTGCCGGAGGCGGTGAAATTCGATTATAGCAAACTCTTTCGCGTTCAATTGTGCATGGGCCGCTTTCGATTACCGTTGGATCAGTAACTACACCTTGCCTTGGCTTGTCTTTGCACTGACAATGGACAGATGAAGATATTGTCATTAGGAAAATAATTATTCGCAGACTAATACCACTTCTGTGAGTAGTACAAGTCATATTATTTTTTTTTCAAAACGGTTTTTTTAAATACTAATCAATGCTTTAAAGCATTATTCAATCAGGGTTCTATTAGTTGCGTTTAATGCTGTGTGTCCAAATTGTTGTCCAAGTGTTTACTACTGATTTTTTTGATAACCCTGATGATAACACTGATCATCAAAGCTCATTTCATTATCTGCAATTGTATCTGAACTATACACAAGGTTGTCAATTAGTCCATCACGATGAAATCAGAACATAAAACTTGACTTTTGGTTTTCCAAGAAGTGGAGTATGAGTATGACTTAATCAGAATTTCACTATTCTTGAAAAACACATTTTGAAGTAGCTTATAGTAAAGTACCAGAATGAAAGTACATATATGTATATAGTATATTACAATGTATATTATTTTCAAGATGGGCTTTTACATACTATGCTTTGATAAAGCCAAACTCATAAAATGGATCGTAAATCATAAGTCCGTCAAAACTATAAAAACGTTTTCGGCAATCATCTGCGAAAAATGTAATATTAAATGTTTGCAGCATTTCTTAATTGTTAGGAAAATTTTCAATTGGCATTTTTTATTTAGAGCAAAAGGCAATAAACGGCGGAATTGAACCTATTAGGCATCATTGGCTCATAATTTTCGATATTCACCTTCCGACCCGAGTTATTGGCATAAAATCTAATTTGATTTCACGGCGATAAAGTGGACGAAATCAGGTATGGACAGAAATAATGTACGCGTGGCTGGGAAAGAATTGACTTTAGATTACAGCTGGATTGGGAAGCTTCGTGTCGTATTTTATATTGCACCTTTTGGGGTAGCGCGATGTTGACCCAGAAAGAATTGGATTTAGTGCATGGATTTGCAAAGGAAGTTTCTGACTACTGTTGGTTTCCCTTTGATTGGAAGGCGGGGACCCTTCATCCAACCGATTCTACAATTAAAATTATCCTTGTTCTCCTTAGTTGTCTTTTCTCAATCGCTAATTTCCTCTTCATTGCGTTGCGCATGTCAGCAAATTTTGGCGGCGGAATAACGTTGACGTCGATGCCCTTTCATGGCTTCTCCTTCATCATTCACATCATGTACCTCTCTTTCCACATTCACATGTTCCTCTACACCGATGAATTTTGTACTCTCTTAAATCAGTTGACAATATTTAATCGAAATACTGGTAAGAAGGCTACAAGCTTAATACTTTGCAACATGCTTGTGTAAACTAACATTCATAAATGCTGAACCTTGAGAAAATTAAATACAAAAGGTTGACAATGTAATATTGACGTCTAATATTAGCATAAACTGTGTCAATTGAATATTTTATGGTGGAGCTTATTTGTATTTTCAGAAAAAAAAAGTTCCATTGGTTTTAAATTTTTGTACTCTATTGAAGGAAAACAGCGCCTCAAAATGGAAGTATTACCTCCAAATGCAAGGGAAATAGTTATTCAAGTTCTCCGCCGATGGATTAATGGCGCTGCTATTACAATTGCAGTGATATTTGTATTTCAACCCACAAACGTATACTTCCTTTATTCCCTTGTACCCGTCTGCTACCAAAGTATTTGGCTTCAAATTCTATTCTTCCCAATTGAAGCCTATCTGGTTGCATACAAGGTCATGATTTTTCATCTATTCGTTATATTCATCGGATTTTTCTACATCGTTTCAACAAATTTTTGGTTAGACAAAGTTTGGTAAGATCTTCCTCCATATGTATTAGGTAAAAAGCAAAAAGCATTGATGTATTTCGAAATTGTCATTTTTTTCGCAGTGTTGAATGGTCGTCAGGTGTAGAATTTGACACGAATCTGAACAAAAACTTCAGCATATATCGTTCTCTCACGGTTTTGAACGTATTGTATAATACGTCCTTTGCATCCTTTCTTATTCCATCGTTTAAAGCGCTCGTGGAAATGGCAATTGTAGTCTGCTCTTATGGATGCATTCGACTTGCCAACAAAATCCCACTTCATTCTTATATCATGCTCCCTGGCTTAGCTTCGTTTCTATTGGTTGAGCATCAGTTTGCCGTGGCTCGAATGGCGTCCATTCACACGACCTCAAGTATAATCAGAGACAACTACAAGCGCAACTATCGGCGGCTTCCTCTAAAAGACAAAGATGTCACTAGGCAGGAAATTTACGTTGACAGATTTCTACAGTCTTGTCGCCCACTTCGCTGTCACCTAACTCAAGCGCTTTTTGTAGAGAAGCCAACACGTCTAGTCCTTCTAACAATGCTTGTCAATATGGTAGTGACCCTGCTAATCAGTGACAGAAAAGCTTGAAACGTCGGAATTCACTTTCTATTACATGGGTTCATTCCCAAATTGTTTCATAGAAAAGGTCTTGTATTGAACCTTAAATTCAATTTATTTCTATATATTCCGAGGTAACAGAATCCAGTACAAAATTGACATATTGTCCATAGAATGCATTACCTCTGCAAGCTAGAATTAGAATTTGAAATATTGGACTAACCAAAGAATCGATGATGATGACCCCGGTGGTGGTGGTGGTGGTGTCCATGCCCTGAAGTACGATGTGCACACGTAGAATGAAATAATAAAATACTGGTACTATTTGTAAAGTATTCGTAAAGTGTGATGATTGGTATAAATCCTTAAATGCCAAAATGCGTGTACTGGATATTCATTTTTATTGATGGTGTATGATGTTTTGTACAGAA
>VYYI01003389.1:0-12325 GCA_021029175.1 Bilobella aurantiaca
TACACTTAATAATTTCTAACGACTTTTTAATCTCTTATATTTTAAAATAATACTACATATTCCTTGAGCATGTACATGTTGATATGGGTGAGCCTACATCAAATAAACTTGATTGATTGATTGATTGATTGATTTTTAAGTATAGTATGCCTTCGCACTGCTGAAATTTAGAAATTTTGGCCGGATCTTAAGGAACTCGTATTTGAAACAGTCTTAAGATATGATGAGTGGTTCCCGAAATAATCGTAATAACGAGACGGACAGACAGAGCAAAACTATACATTAGCTGACGGTACTTAATACACCATGTAAATAATATTTAAGGCTCAGAATCACGTACTTATAGGCTTTCTATGTAAAAGGTGAAGAGAAAATACAACTTTTCTGTTCTGAAGTGGTTTTAACAGAGTTTGAGTTTCTCAGGATTATTCTTACGTTTATTTTAAATGGGTTAATTTTTAAGTTTTATTAAATGAAGAGATATCTTCAAACCTTAACTTTATTTCTGCAGAAAAAAAAGCGTTTTAATACAAAAGTTGAGAAGCGGGAAAAATAAAATCAAGAACAGCTTAGTCCAAAACGGATTTAAAATTTATTCGATATCCTTCAAACTGTTTTTTTTAACATGACAAGTTGCCAAGCAACAGGCATATCGAACTCGTAGCTTAGGAAACCACCTTTACCATCACCACCCGCTACACTGTTTCCTGCTTTCACGCGATTTTTATTCACTTTCAGCTGCACCCTCTCCTTCCAAAGGCTATTTTTGTCAAAATTAATTGTTAATTTGAAAGTAATATAGTGCGAAGTATAACAATTTGCAGTTTTTACCTGTCAATGCGAACACGCACAAACGATGCGACATTGTTGACGTCTTCAAGGATTGGTAACGAATCAAATTTGAATATTGTCACTTTCAAATTAACCGGTATCTCCGTTGACTCATCCTATTTAAAGTATATTCAGAATATGTTAATTGAATATATTCATATATTATATATTCAGAATTGAACAATACTTGAAAATGCCGACTTATGCCGAGTTACATCAAAATAGTCTTAAAATAAAATTTTCTCTATTGTATTCAAAAAGCAAATTCTCGTATTTCGGTGAAATATCAACAAGTTTTTTTTTTTTCTAAAACTTCACGTTATTAACATTAAGATATGTATTTCAGGTTACAAAATAGTATACTTGACGTGGCTAGGCACTGTTTACTATGTATATTAATAAACTTACTTCGGGGAAAACATAACAGTATTCTTTGCCTTTGGCTAAATCTTCTATTTCCAAATTAACTTGGTTCTCAGCAGATTTGTATGAAATCGATGACCAAGTGCTTAGGTGCTGCAGTCCAAAAGAGCACAATACTTTCTGCGGCACCCTGAACCCAAAGACACTAAATCCAAACCAAGATCAAAATGAACTTATTTAAGGTTGAAAATTTTTTGGGCCAAAATGTGCTAATGTGTTTAAATAGTAAATTAAATAATTTCAATTTTGACATTCATGTGTAAATCTTTGTCAAATTTCAGCTCGCAAAGTAAGGGCAGATCCTTGGCAAACCTTGGAAAGGAAGCCTATAGATTTCTGTAGGTGGATTTGACGTAGGACTATTAGCTTGTAGGCACTGAAATTGTTGCTACGTCTTAGAAAATCAATTTACATTCTTATACCGAGGGCTCGGTATGCTATATTTTGTTGAACATTGCAAATTTCAAAATTTGGCTTACTCTTCCGAAATTCTTACGATTCCCATCTTCAAAATTTTCGGGCTCAAGCTAAACAGGTTGCCACCCACGGTAATGCGTACAATTATACCGGATTTGAGAATAGTAGCTATATCCTGTCGACAAAGAATCAAATTGTAGGGGCGAAGGACATTGAGATGTTATTTACTAATGGAATCGATTAAATAAATCAATTTACCTCGCTCTTCGGCAGCACGCCAGTTTCCTATTTATAGAACGTAATTAATATCATCCTGATAATTAATAATTAATTCAAAACTTAATAACTCGACAGCGAAAGATTTGGAGCACTAGAAATTTTTGTTTAGTTTTTTTTTTGTAATTTTTAGGTTTGTAAATTATGCTAAAACTAAATCTAACCTAAACCTAAATCAAAACCATATTTAAATTAGAATTTAATAAAAAATTGAAAAAAGCTTATATTGATTTAATAGCATGTAGAATTTAAAATTTTCTGAACTTTTTTGCTCTTCATTTTGGGAAAAACATTCTCTCAGATTTGACCTCAAATTTTTAAGAAGAAATGTAATTTTCAAAATTTAAAACTGCAAGTTTACCGTGTATAAAACTAAATGATACTCCAAAGTAATAGTCTTTCAATATAGAATACGGGAAGGGTTAAACGCATTGAACTAGCTTGGATGATAAGTATATTTAATTAAATAAGTGTTTTTAAATTATTAAAAATTAAAGCACTTTCTTTTACAACAAACTAAACTCATTCAAAATTCAAAGTAGGTAATAAACATTCTAACTTTTAATTCAAAATGAAATTTTTATCTTATTGATGCATGGCCGAATTTTAACATATTGAAAATTTTCAATGTGAAATATTCTTAAATATTTCTCTTCTACGTAAGAAAAACTTACTTTAAATCAGTGGGGTGTACTTTATAATTAAAATAGTATATAATCATCCTATATTTGCAATTGAGTAACGATTTACCGTTAGAGAAAATCCATGATATTTTTTCTTATCATGGTTTATTCTCAGCTTGGTGATTAGCCTAGGGTAAATTTTACGCAGCTTCTTGTCGAATAGTTTCACGTCTTTTATCGTTACGTCCGACGAAGTTCCGCCGATAAGTGCATCTTCGCATATTTCAAAAAAATTCCTAGTTTAAACAAAATGGACTAGTTAGTAATTTACTTGCATTAAATAAACTTATGCAAATTACGCACTTTGACTTATTCAAATGTAAGCCATTATCTTCTTTCAATGTTCTACTAAATTTTCTCGGCGGCGAATTTATTTGGAGATCCGTTTCCACCAATTCCTGCATTTCCTTTGTACAAACAATATGGTTTTAAATGCCAGTAAAGGTTAAAATTTTAGCCACAACCATAAAAAACGAGATGTGTCGTAGTATTGTGGCTTTAGTCCCATTTGCAAAAGAGTGAAAATTATGTAATAGCAAATTTTACGGTTTTCTGGGTCATTCAGGGGGCGGCGAAATAAGGGAAAAGTATCAGACCCCATGAACCAGTGGAATTTTAATTTAAATCATCCTTCTGATTATTTTTACTCTCATCTATGGTAGCTTGTTTCGGTTTTGAATTACATGTGTGGTTTTCTTTATTGTTTTATTAATTTTTTAACGCAATTATAGTTTTGAAATGCAATTTTTAAGATCGGACGGATGGAAAAAAGAAGACGCGAGTGAGCAGCTGAGATTTGTAACTAGTCCTTATTTATGATTTAGCGTAAAAGTAAAGGAGCGTTATTTCTATTTGGCATTCCCGCTAAACCGGGATGAACATGTAAGGGAATGGGGAAGGATATGGTAAAAAAGACTTATTAGCAAACACTTATGCAAATATCAGTAGTTTTTTTAATTCTCACAAGGCAGCTTGGAAACACTTTTGGATCATTTCCACTTCTTCGTGATTGTGCAGCCTAATCACGGAGATACGGGAATACACAAGTTCGGTTGGATTGGATCTAAGGGTGGGCAACGTAATTCCCCATAAGAAGGTTTGGTTTCAAAGTTTTTGCGCAGAGAAACCTAATCTTCTTCTGGCTGCGCAGGGTCTCTGACATTTTATTTGCCCACCCTTTGCTCCAATCCAACCCACAAGTTCAGTGGCAATCTAATTTTTTAAGTTGTAAACCAAAAGCAAAAATTTGTTTGCAGCTTATCGGGGATTTGAACCCACGTTCTCAGGCTACCTTGCTGAGACAGAGGGACAGACCCGCAAACCATTGGACAAATAATGACCAACTTTGATGGAAACAAGTTACCTTGAAGTCCAGGGTTGCTTCTCTGAGATTAAACAAACTGGTAAACAAAAAGGAGAGGAAAATAATCTTCATGTTCTTAGTGGGTCTATTTTTTAAGGTTTTCCTAAAACTGTCGTTAAATTCTAGTAAACTAAACAGCTAATACAAATTTATACACATTTATAGCATGATTCGAGCGCAATGGCTTCCATTTCAAAGCGATACGTAATTACAATGCATATGTATACTGGATTTTGCATAGACTTTTTCCCCATGATAGTTTCTTCTAACACTGCAAAAATATTGTTCAGCTTTGGAGTATTCAACAATAATTATGTTGTTAATTTTGTTCGCACAAACTGGACAAAAGCTTGGTGTCCCTTGTGTGGTACTATTTGTTCTTAGTGGGTCAAGTTGTCCTAGTATTCAAGACCTTCTGTCCCACTCCGCTGGCCATCATGAGATCTTGGGTTCAAATCTCAGGATCGGCCGAAAAAAAAGTATATGCTTTTGGTTTTTCCCTTCGACTCTCTCCTTGTGTTTACCCGTATCTTCATGATTAGAATTAGAGAATATGGTCCGAAAGGCTTCGCAGTATGCTTTTTAAAAATTCAGAAACCTGCCCTCATTTGCATACGATAATGCAACGGATTTGCTAATGAGTTCTCACATCCCTACCTACATCCTTAAACAATGACCAGCCGCTAAGCGAGAATGCATGTGGACAATTTTACTTTAACTTTAATAAGTAATTAATAGCATGTATTTTGGATTTCTATAAACAATAAATTATTTTAGCTGGTTTTACTCTAGTTCCTTTATTTTAGGCCCTTTATCGCTTTAGCTCCAATTTTCAGGTCCGTTATTTTACCTCCATTTTTTAGCTCCTATTACTTGCTTCAATTTATTAGTGGCGATTTCATTACCAAAACATAACATTCCTTTGGCCGTTGAGTCATAGTTTGAGTTCAACAAAGTTTTGAATTTTGCATTAGGTATTCGATGTCCTTGTCCTATATGTTCCAGAACTAAGCGGACATTCCTCTACTAGTAATGCAACAATTAGTTGCCTTAACAATGTTTTCGCTAACTCAATAAGGATAGATTGTCAGCCTGGTTTTGGATTTAGGAGTTGTATTCTAAAGCGCTGTCGCAACCTCATTTTTCGCTTGCGTGGTATTATTGCTGGAAAAGTAGGAGGAACTACTCGGCAAGTAGAGATATGACGCAAAAGTTCCAAACGAGGCACTACGCCTTAAAGTATGTTGAAGTTCTAATCGTAATTTCCACTGCTAGTGGGGAATGTGTATGTGTAATTGGTGATAGTATTGTCTCAAATGCAACTTAGCGAATTATGGAATTTGGAAATCTGACACTAATTAGTATCTTTGGTAATTAGTTAAGCTTTTTGAAAGAAAGATATGTACTTGTTTTCATATTGACTAGATATTGTGCTAGCAGACAAAAAGTATTAAACTGGATTTAGCTATACAATTTAAAAAAAATTAGGCTGTAGTTCTAGAACTAATGTCAATGCTTGTTTGTTTTATCATGACGCAAAAATGTCGGTAAAACATGACCCAGGATCTTTTTTAAGTAAATACAGCAGTTGCCGAGGTTGGCCTAGTGGTTAAGAGCCTCAGCCTCTCTCCGTTAGCCAGCATGGGAACGGTGGTTCAAATCTCCCAATCAGCCACAAAAAAGTTTTTGGTTTTCCCCTCTAGGAATTACCTTGCCTCTGACTGTATCTCCCTGATTAGGCATACACAAACAGAGCATATGAAAATTAGCCGATGGGCTTCTAAATAGTCACGAGGTAATCCTAATCGACCCCCTTCAGTTGCATAGAGTCACATGCAGTTATCAGGCAAAAGTAAAGGCCGTACCTCATGTCAGATTGGTGTCCTCGGCCTTTGTGATTTAGGCCAGTAAAACAGCGGAATGTTACGGATTCTATGTTGTGGCTGCTTGACGAATATTTCTATGCAAATGAGCTTCTTCCCTACCACATCCCTACCATCTCGTTTACATGTTGACCAGCCGTTTTGCGGGAATGCCAAATCAAATAACTGGAATTGTTCCTAGTGTCATGGCTCACCCTTCTCCCTCATTTTGAAAAACCCAAAATGACCGCCGAAACCAAAAAATTGTATTTTGTTAGGTTTTACTTGTGGAAATTATAGTTTCTCATCTTCAAAAAATGGTGTGGTAGCACTTCCCGAATCAATTTAACTCTGAAAATAACAGAAAAATTTATTAATGTAATTTCTTGTTTGTGTAACGGTTGCACAAAAACTCCCTTGCAGCCAAACTTTACTCCTCGCCAATATCCGCAGATTCTGTATACCCACAAATTCCTTTCTATGAAATTTTAAAAACGTCAACAATTTTTTCCTTCTATATCCCACCTTGCTGGCCTCTGCCCCTTTCCTTACATGACCCTCAAAACCTATAAAACGGGGTTTCGGGCTTTTGCTGGTCTTCAACATGGTGGTTGAATTATGGATACTATTTAGCGGCATCATGTTTTTAAATAATATTTCAATTCATTTTGCTGCAAAATAAGGTAAGCCACGAGCTTGTGATAATATGTTTTAGATGAAAACTTGGATTGTTCAGTTGAAGTTCAAGTTCTTTTAGTAATTTTCATGTAAGATAAAAAATTTCGAAACGGAGGCGGCACCTCTTGCTCTACTTGTCTACTTACAAAGTTGCTACAAAAAATTCTTAAGCCCACTGCCAACAGTGGGCGTGTGCATAGAAGTAGAACAGTAAACTACCCTAAAATTGCTTTTCCTTCCTTAGCATGGCAGATTCAACATCTCATTCCTTATGCCATTGATTGTTCTTTGACTAGGGGGTTCATATTCCTTACAATCGTTTCGTTTTTTTTTGTTCAGAATGTACTGCTAAAATATCAAGTAACTGTTGAGCTCCAAGGTGTGTCTAATCATCTAATTGGAAGGGTGCCGAATCACCACTTTGGGCAAATTAGAAACCACATACATGAGCACGCAAGCAGTCTTTGGATTTGAATTTGTATTTGCAGTATTACCATTGCGGAGCAATCTAGCAACTCAGGAGTATGTCAACCATGCTCCTCAGCACCGTGGAGTTGTTCTTGAGTATCTAATAAGTTTCTACATGCTCTTTTTTTGGTTTATACCTATGATTTAGCTTCAGTAGAAAGTAGAATGTTTGAATGAAAATGTATGTTTGTAACAGGGAGCTCACTACGTATTTGTTAGGATAGTGAGACTCACGCCGAGCATGCGCGAAAATGGCTTATTTCGGTCACTGCTATTGGGAAACAGCGTTGTTTTCTGGGCGAATCGAGATACCCAGGCACACATAAATGTATGCCTACGGTAAGATTCGATCTCCGGCACCTAGGGGAGAGACTGATGCTCTAAGGCTGAGTACCACCTTACGCAAGGTGGCTTGGAAACCAAAATACAAGCAAACACTTACCAGGTTGGGCGATAACTCTGTTGATCATCGTTTGTGCAAAAAAAAACAGAACTTCCACCGAGGTGTTGTAAACAACCCTTTGACCCCTTGACTCTTTGACCCCAGAGCCCCTTGACCCTTTGACCTCACAAGTTAGGGTCAAGAATTATTCGAAGAAACTCGGCTTTTGTTTATTTATTTTTTGTTTACAAAATCTCGGCGGAAGTTCATTTTTTTTTGCAAAAACGATGATCAACAGAGCTATCGCCCAACCTGGTAAGCGTTTGCTTGTATTATTGGTTTCCCAACCACCTTGACCTTACGCTTCTTCCTCTGGGTTCGGTCGCCTTCCTCCACAATTCACTTACTAGGGAATAAATCCGTCGTAGGACGGGAGTACTTATTAATTAATTAAATAACTATTTAGGAATTCTTTTAGCTAATTTGGAAGTATAGTTAGCTTCAGCGTGCTTATAGACCTCTGATTTGTTGTAAGACATGATTTTCGGATACTAATTGAAGTAAAATGTAATTCACAACTAATTAATTGTGAAATTAAAATAATCAAAGAAATTAACATACATTAAGTGCTTCAGAGCACTTAAATCGTTTGTATTTACGTCCTGATTTAAAAAAATATATAATTAAATTATTAATTTTTAATCACAACTAACTGAAATCACAATTCGATACTTAAAATGGAGAATTAGCTATTCGGACAAGTGTATTCAGGCTTGAAGTTTTTTTAATTGAGTGTGGTGTGACTCAAACCAGCGGGGTTGGAGTTTATAGCAACACTTACCACTATTAGGCCATAATGGCTCTCGTCGTGAATTTGTTCAAAACAACTTTGTGAAGTAGCTACTCACCGCCTAACAACTGTGTTATATATATATAGTAATTCTCTATAGTAATAGTCCTTTTCCAAGCCAATCATCATTGGTGCGTCCGTAAAAAAGAGAGGGTAATGGGAGGAATTTGGAGTTTTTGCTTTTGCTTCTACAGAGAAACCTTTTTTTTTACTTCACTATGAGAAAGTGGACGGGAATACTCATGTCCAATTTCACGGTCATTTTTTCATTCAGATTCAATTGAGCCGTCAAGGAGAAAGGTTCTCATAAAAGGTCTTTCTTCACAAATAACAATTTACATATTTTTCGTTCTCAAGTCCTTAGGACAGGGTTCTATTCTTGTTTAAAATGAAAACGATGCCCAGCTCTTACGTTCATTATGTTAGTTTTTGTGTGAACAAGATAGAATGGGCTCTCTTGCGAGATCCCTTTTACCTCGGCATCTGCTTCAAAATTTCCCCTGAACGTAGAAGTGTCTATAGTGTCGTGTATAGTCTATAGTGAATGCATATTCATCTCGTCCGCTTGCTATTAGCTAAGAAAAAAATATCACAATGTAAACTCCAATCCCCCACTACCCTCCTTTTGTCACGCACTATTCCGTCTTAATTAGGACAATATTCTTATACATAGAAATTTGAAATTTATGACACACTATACAAACCCGCTTACAAATTATAGAGTTGTTATAGAAATTAGGTGCACTTAAAAAGAACAAGGTTATAAAACTCTTGTCTAAATTTGCTACCCATCAGAACGTAGATTGGAAAGTTACAAGCTGAGTTCAATGCATATATAAAATTTGAAGCTAGTGCAAGGTAATTCAAATGGATTTCAAAAATATGGTAGAACACATCATATACCACGGAACAAATCTGACTCAAAAAAAATACCACGGCAACAAGGAGGCAAACTTTCGTAATTTGAATGTTAACTGAACTTCGCACTTCCACATCACTCCTCAAATTCCTTGTCTTCATCATACTACAAATTATTGTAATGCTGCAGTTGACAATAGTAATGAGTGGAACAACCATTTTTATCAAATTCAATGTGACAGTGTACACTATATACACAAGTCTACCGGAATTCGTTCCAAAATATCCATCCTCCCTACCAAACTGATGATACCAACTGTCAATGCGGTAGCCAAACATGAAGTAGGCAATGTGATAAAATAATTCCAGACCAAAAGACGCCATCAGCGCTCCAGCAACAGCCCACCGAGCGTTGCTTCTGCTGCAGAATTGTCGTGCCTTGAGTGGGTGACATACGGCGACATTTCGCTCGAGGCTCACTAAAGCTGTCAGCAGCGCCGACCATGATTGACCTTGATAAAAATATTTAATACAATTCAATTAGAAAGAAACAGTATACCTTAAATGGATTGTAGCAATGATCCCGAAGCACAGTCTCTCTAAACGAATTGTTACAAATTCTCCTTTATGTTTTTTTTTAATTTATAACCCGAGGGTGGGCTCATGTGCCCGACCTGTCTACGCTAGCGGACAAACAACATGTCACAACGTCCCCAATTTTTTGCACTTATGACGTTTTGGACAATGCAAAGTCCAAATTCGAAGAATATGTTGGTGGATCTACCCCTTGGGGTTCAAAGGTCAAGGTCAAATTTTTTGAATTAGATGATTCTTCACCCTCTAAACATCAATTGTGTCAGATCGTCACGAAATTTTGAATAGTAGACTAACATGGCTATATTTTTTTCCAAAACTGTTAATTCGTTTGACGATTTTGCAAAACTTCTGATAGTTTTACATGAATAAAAAAGTAATTATGTTATCACTGACTTAGTTGTCCCACGCCACTTACCATTTATTTAGATGACACCCTAAATTACCCCAAAAACACAAAACCGAAATATCGTTATTTTCCTTTTTTTACACGAGGAGAAAATTGATTGTTCTAATTTCGCTTGAAAATAATCTAAAGTCGCGACTATAAGAATTTTTGACCTTTCCGAATATTGCAAAAAATAAACTCCCACAATTTCAAAAATAAAATATTTTCAACAATATTTTTTCTTTTAGAACATGAGGGATTGATTTCAGTTGTGTAATTACTTAAGTCATAAATTTTCAAAATTGGACTTACTATTCTCAAGTTTGCTCATAAGAGCTTCACGATTTGCATTATAAAATCTGGTGTTTTCGGAAATTGAAATACTTTCAAGAAACTCTTTACATGCAATCAATCAATCAATCAATCGTTTATTTGACATTCGGCGTAAGCCATAATCAACACGAGCCAGGTTACAAGTTTGTATACATAAATAATTAATTAAGGTATTTGTTGGTAACTATGGTTACAGTCAGATCTTAACTGGGTTGAAAAGTAAAGTTGAGTCAAAAGGTAGGGTATAACTTAAGTTAAATTTTTTGGGTTAATGTTAAAGTTAATGTTAAAGTATTAAAAATAAATAAAAATTAAATTATTATTAGCTTTCTTTAAATGCAATTCAATACGTCTTACCAGTACAGTACGCTACTTACGTTACGTTCGTTTACAACGGTATATTTGTATACAAATTTACATTGCACTCCTCAAGTGTTACCAAGGGAATATTTCTCGTTTAAAAACGCAAGATTTAGAGATGGTTCACGATTAGTTTTCAGTTTCAAAACTACTTTAAAATGGTAAATAATTTCATGTAAAAATTGTTATTGACTTGTCTAAGCCTTATTGCTTTAGAGCATTAGCAGATAAAATGATGAACCTGAGGATCCCATATAAGCAAACTTTTTTTTTTCAAATGATGCATTTTATTTTCCGAACGTACTAAAAAAATCGAATCACCTAGATTATTAAACAGTAATTTTTGTTCAATATATTTTGAGTTCGGGATTACAATATTTAATGTGCAGAACCATTGCTAGAATCCAACGAGTAACCAGATTGAACGCTAGAAATTAGCGAGATTTGTTTACCTGAAAGTAGGATAAGGACTACTATAGTTGGATACAGTTTATCCGCATTGGGAGAATGCCACCAAATAAGCAGATTCCATGTAAAAAATGCAAAGTAACCGACCAATACCATGGAGTCAGCGATTGCGAGGCTGAACAATATTGTGTCAATGGAAGACATTGATTTCCTCTTCACAAAAATTATAATGCTAAATGCATTACAAATTACACCAACGATTGAAGTGATTACTATCACTATTGAGATTATGTAATATATTTCCATTCTTGCTATATTCTGCGAGTGTTAGGACTGCAAAAACCAATATGTAATTGCAAATGCGATCAATTTAGGAGCTATGCAATTACTTACTTACTGCTATCGCCATTAGACGATAATCCGCCTTAGTCGCGCAATTTTTATTTCCACAACGTTTTTATAATGATTTTCCGGGATGATTAGTTCACTGTGGCGTTTCTAGACAGCTGTATTTGCTTGTTTTTGTGTTACTTTTGGCTTGATATGGGTTTCTGGATTCAATTATTCAAATTAGATGATTTATCATTACCTACGATGACGAAAATTGTTCTTGAATTGATGAAACACATAATGATATTGGTAGTTAGAAAAGTAGCTCGTAATAATATATTTATCGTAAGCATAATGTGCAGACTTGAAAAAAATATGTTGCTAAAACCCATCAAATATGTATTTAAATATGTATTAAAAACCGGCCAAATATTTACTAAATTATTTTTTATTTTAGCAAATATTTACTAAAATATTGATAATTTGCCACTGTATATTATATATTTTTTAAATAAGTCATATCCTAAAATTGAAAAGGGAGCTCATACGTCACCATTCTCTATTGATACAAACCTAACCAACCCCTAACCTATAATAGAAGCTATAATAACATGTAGTCGCACATTTTTTGTAAGAATTGATGAATAGGTTTAGGTTTAAACCCAGAGAATTAAAGATTTTATGGTTTTATATATAAAGCTAATATAAGTTAATAATGAATCCGGGAAAGTGTGTGACGAGTTAGGAAGGTATAGCTGAGATGGTCTTAAGAAGAGTACGAATTTTTCTTCATGTTCTCTTGGGCAGTTGAGATAACCATA
>VYYI01003390.1:0-12325 GCA_021029175.1 Bilobella aurantiaca
AGTAACATTTTCTAACTTTCTGTGTTTTTTGCATGGCGCAACTTCATTAAAAATTTCTAATGATTGATTAATCAATGACTCTAAATCCAGAGTTACATTTTGCTCATTTTCTCTTTTGTGGAACTTTGTTGAAACAATTTCATTTAACTGATTTAAGTCAATGTTTTTGAAATTTCTGAAGTTTTCATATTCAAATTTTTTTTTCTTACTTTTGTAATTAAATTCAGTTTTGATCAAACAATGGTCCGAAATGCCATAATCAAACACTTTAACATCTTTGCACGCAGTATTGTTAGTGATTATGACGTCCAAAAGAGATGTTTCCCTAGTGGATTCATTTACAAGTTGAGTTAAATTTAACTTTGTTATCAAGCCTCTAAGCTGCTGTGAATAATTGTCAACAGCAAGTAAGTCACGATTAAGGTCACCAAGTACCCAGAATTCTTTTTTTGAACTAATAAGCTGCCAAAGCATTGTTTCAAGGTTAAAAATATCAGCATTGTTACACTTTTTGTCGGGCAGGTACACAACACAAATAATGAAACTTTTTGTAAAATCAACCTGAAATGTATTACACACAAATTCTATTGATGTCGGCATTTTAAAAAGGTCATTGTTTAAATTTAAACTTTTGCATTTCATGAAATTTTTGTAAATAATCCCTACCCCACCTCCTATTTTTTTTCGGTCTTGTCTTACAAACTCATAACCTTTAGGTAAATTACAAACAACGCCTTCTTGCAACCATGTTTCTGTCAATGCCAATATATCTAATTTTTCAATTTGTAACATATGTTGAACCTGAGCTATTTTATTTACTAATTGACCTTACATTAATGTGTCCGACAGTAATTGTTGCGTCCTCCGAAGTCTTCAAATTTGAAAATAGTCATGGTTGGTTGGTCTGCTCATCACTTCGATTTTCACCTGTTTGGTTGTTCAATGTTTTGCGCATCGTCCCTCTATTTTCTTTGTAGTTAATTGAGTTTGTAGCCATCAGTTTTGAATTTTGTGGTCTTGTAAGCATGTCCCTGGTGAATATTTCCAAGTCTCCATTGATATCAATTTCAAAAGCAACGCCATTTACTATTAGTTTATCTCCAACCACTTTTGCAACTTTTCCCATCACTCTTGCTTTTGTCGCTTCTTCACGAAGTCTCCTTTTTCGTTGCAAAGTAGCAGGCGGAAGATCCTCATTTACAAATACGTTGATCTTCTTTTGAAACAAAATGTTTCTTTTTTCCAAAATTAAATTGCGAACTTGTCCTGACATGAGCCTCATCTTCACGTTTCTTGGTTTAATTCCAATTCTTCTTCCAATTCGGAAACTCGTATCAATTTGTATTGCTTCTTTGATTTCCATGACATCCAAGAAAAATTTGTGAAGTAGCATTTGGAGACTGCTTTCATCTTCATTTGCCTCTTCTTTTAATCCCATGACAATCAAGTTTAACTTTCGACCTTGGATGTCTATGGACTCTAACGACCTCTGCAAATCCATAATTGCACCGCTATCATCGTTGCTTATTCCTTCTAACTCATCTACACGTTTCTTTGTAGCATTTACTTCTGTTGTTAACACGGCAACTGTTTGCACTAAATTCGACACTTGTTCCGTTATCTTTTGCACTCCTTCAGATACTATTTTTGCAATATTGTGAAGCGTAAGGTGTTCCGTAGGATTAAATCCTGGCGACGGAGATTTGCGTGTATTTGGAACTTTAAACGCAGGTGACAAGTCTTCTTCTTCACAATCTGCTTCACGTCCCCTTTTTCCCTTACCCTTTTTGGGCGGCATTTTGAATGACTGATTTTTTAAGGAGCTGTTGTCTGTGTGACGGTTCGAATGAGACTGTGACGGTTCGAATGAGACTGTGACGGTTCGATTGAGACTGACTTTTGTACCTAGTTGTTGATATACAGGTTGCATAGCGAAGGCCGAATAAATTATTTTATAATTTTCCTTTGTGACTTCTAGGTTTGCTCGTTTTAATGTCGACAGCAGCAATATCGTAGCTTTTAATAATTAAAACAAATCCAAATTGTTCCAATACTTCCAATATGTGCTAAATGTAAAAACTGTAGACTTACAATTTTACTTCCTGGATAGGATTCGGTTAGGTTTAACAGTTTTCGCGCAGACAAACATTCGATTCTTCTGGCTGCGCAAGAATTCTATTACCAACTGTAAGATCGTGGTCCTTACAAATAGCCCTAATTAGTAATTAGGGCAAAGTGCCGGAAAAACTGCAGTATTGGGGAGTAGCCCCAATACTGCACAACTAATTTGTTTTAGACTTATTTTAGTTTGCTTACTCTAAATCTGTAATTAGATTTTGGCGGACTCGTCAAACAAAAAAGTTATGAATTTTTGAATGCTTTAAATTTCAATACAAAATGTATAAGATTTTTTTAATTTTTGGATTTTCATTCTTTTTAATCCTAAACCTTACCCTAAATCTCGTTAAATTAAAGATTCGTTTTCAGCGCCAAAATTAGTCTGAAATGATATAAAAATATTTTGAAAAAATAATCCATATTTTGGCTACTCTCCAATACTGCAATTTTACCAAAGTGCCCATAGTCGTAGGGAAGCGTCTTAGCCAGAGGTGAGTGAGAACATTCTTCCACTCGTACCAGATCGGTTCTCGTCTTCAGCCGAGCAACAACCGCGTTTGGAGAGGCTCTGTCGCCTGACAACGACGCAGGCTTGCATTGGTGACCTCTGACCCTCCTTAGCCATGAGTGGCATTAAACCAGGTGTGGTTTCAGCGCCTGGAAAGGCGCAAGGCCAGGAGTGGCTTTTGCCTTAAGGTCTCCTTTTGTTTTTGGGTCGGCGCGAGCCCTTAGTTATGATTTTGTCAATCGCTCGGCCTTTGTAAACCTAGTTTAAGGCCCTAAGTGGCTATACTGTAGTTTAAGTCTACCCTCCTTTGCATGTATTTGAGTGGGTCAATAAACCCGAGTTTCAGAACCCTTGCAAAGGCCATTATTCGGTGCTCAGCGGCACTGTTTTTTTTTATTAAGGCCGAGACAAGGAGGGCCTTCCGTTGCCCTTACACAATTTTTATCAGAATCTAGCATTGCGTAGACTTAAGTTAACTTCAGATAATTAACTTCACGTTCTAAATTTGATAAATTGGAAAATTAGTTTCTGTATTAATTATTCATGGAGGGTTCAATATAAATAACAAGTAAACAAAAACCGAGACTACAAAAGCCGAGAACCCAAAACCGAGAACAACAAAACCCGAGAATTATAAAATTCAATTGCTACACTTGTTTGCTTGAGCATCTATATTTGGTTTTAGTTTCTTTTGCTAAACAGGGCTATAATATTGGTTTGATTCATGGGTTACTTGTTGAAAGTTAAGGGTGTCGAATTTCAAAACCTTTCGACTTAACCGAGCAAAAATCGTTAAAAGTTAACGTTTGTCCAGCATATTTACAAAAAAGCCTGTTTAAAACCAATGCCTAATCTAAAACTACAGAAAAAAATACTGTAAACTGAAGAAATTTAACTTGAAATCTTTATCTAGCACGTTCTCGGTTTTTGTCATTCTCGGTATTTGCGGTTCTCGGTTTCATTTTTCTCGGCGATTGCATTCTCGGTTTTTGTTTAATGGTTGTTGACCTGCTACATCGGGGAGCAGTTTTATTTCGACGGTATGCTCGCTGAATATTTTTTGCGTATGCATAAGATGTATTTTAGGCACTTGAAATACTGCGAAAACTCTTTACAAACTATGCTAACAATGGTTCAATGCTAACAATTCAAACAAAAACAAATAATTTATTCGGCTTTGATTATTCAAATTCATTTAATAATTGAAGCGATTTATTTAAAATCCAGATATTGTGGTGATCTGAACCTAAAGTAAGAATTTCAGGAATGTCTTCAACTCGTTGGCATGTGAGCATGGTATAGTTGAACTAATTGTTCAATGCACAGAATTCTTGAGGCAAAAAGTGCAATTCATCCAAGAAATTGATGCAACTTGCTAAGTAGAATGTTTGTGCAGCAATTACGTTAATCCTAAATAAATCATCGAGGTTAAGATCTCGAATGTAGGCAAAGATGCCAAACGTAATTTTTATGGGCTCAAGTTTATTTCTGTGTTAAAATTATGTTGTGGTGCCTATGATTCTGGTGCTTTCATTTATGCGGTTTAAAAAAACTAATGTATTTCATCAAAAAATAGGTCGTTTTGTGATTGTTTATGCGTTTACTAGCCAGGTCTATTAACTTCTTGATTTATCTTTTAATGTTTATTAGATTTTTTTTGTATTAGGTATATGTTAGGTCTGAAATGGAGGTGTTGAGTTCACATTATTAATTTTTATTAGCATGGATTAGGTTACTTATCAGGTTTAAGTTACGTCTAATTAAAAAAAGTTTAAATTAGGTTAATTAGATTCCTCACTATACCAATACTTCAACTAATCCAACCCTAACCTAATAAAAAGCAATAAAGCTTAATGATTGAGCTGAACCTGAACTAATACTGAAAAATTTAAAATACTATTGTTAATAAATTATTCTCACTTAAATTAAATTCACTATTACTGATTTATTACTTAATTCACCTTTACCACATTCAAAAATGTGGTGGAAAAATTTATGATTTCTTTAATCTAGCCGGCTATTTCAAATTGCCTTGTTCTGTAAATGGAATTAATAGTGAACATATGTTCACATAATATTTTACTGTATACAAAAATATACATATACTTACCATTTTTTAGATTTTGTGGCTCTACACTCTAGGATTTTCAAATTTTTGGAAGTTGAATTAATATATTTAATGTCGAATCAATTTATCTGGGTATATATTGCTTACTTACGAAATTGTTCTTCTTTAGGTAAGTGAATTATTTATTATATCAGAAGTATTAAAAACCAAATTTAAACTTTTTCCATACATTAAACTATAGCACAAAATTTATTCACATTTGAATACTGTTTATAGCTATCTTAATTAATTATATAATAATAAATAATATGGGACCGAGTAACGCAGCAACGCAGAAGCTATGGTAATGTTCAACGTGGTTCAATAAGTAAGTGTTGACAAATAAAACAGACAAAACGAAAATGTTGCTTTGATCGGTATGTGTTTGCCGAATATTTGTTTTTAATTTATAAGCGTGGTGTAGAGCTGTTTCAATATTATTTATTAATCATAAAAATCTCTTAATATAAATAAAATATAAATATATTGAGTATATAATCTGATAGTCTACTAGTTTGTGTCTTAATTAATTTCACAGCAATTAGGATCAAAGTATGAAATACGGATTACATTTGTTGCCTTGAGTTAGAAAAGTACATCTAAATTTTTAAGGATATTATAGACATTTGCATTCAATTCTAATAAGAAACTGCAGTACGAGATGCTAAAATGATATAACTCTAAAATAAATTTAAGCAAACACAAAGTGTTTCATTAAAAGCAATCTATTGCATTTGTGTCAAAAATGAATAGTGTTTACCACTATAGAAATCAAGGTCAATTACCCCAATATTTTCAAAATAATTCCACATAAGTTCTAGCAAAAAATAATATTGTTAATATCATTCTAATTTGACACAAAATAACAAATATTACAACAGTGAATATTCGGCTGAATAAGAATATATTTGAACATGATAATGTGAATTTCGATTCGCCCACGTAAATCGTCAGAGATTTGAAAGCCAAGTTTGAAAACAAAACAAAGACACATACAAAAATCAAGATGGGATAGTTTTGTTTGTGTATTACGCAATGGTCTCTTGCACCAAATAGTACGTGTAATAGTAGTTGGGCGTTGTATTAAAAACCAAATCTACGTTTAAAATTACTTGTTAGTGATCTAATGCTACAACTCAAGATGTGAAACCAAAAGCTGTCAGCGGGTAAGGCGGTAGGTTACCGCCGCAAAAAGTATGGCCAGATCTCGCTGAATTAGGCATTTTTAAGAGACTCGTGAATTTATAAATAATTCTAGCTTTCTCCGGATTTCCTTATAACCACATGTCGGCTCTTTTTACTCACCGAAACAGAATTTTCATTCAAACAAAAATAAAATATATTAGCTTACTCTACAGTAAGAAAAATCTTTCTCATGCTTTCTCCAATATCAATTTAAGCAACTTTTTTTCTAAACTGAACAAAACTACACTAAATAGTTTAGTATAACCTTAAAGCAATAATTAAATATATGTATTGTATACTTTCTTTTAGTTGTATGTACAAATTGTATACACACTTCTCCAAAAATAGAACAGAAGAGAAATAAAATATGAATATTTAAAAAATCATGTAATATGACGGCCAATATCACTCCTATATTAGTGTACTTTATCTAGAAATATAAGGGGTGGTTTAGGTTAGTGAGGAAAAAAAAGTTACGTCAAGTTCACCTTCCATCGTAGTAACTTTGAAAAATTATGTAAAATGAAGCTGGAGCTACAAAGTCTCACGGCCTACCTCGTTTCACTCTCAAATTAGTCTTCCTTAATTAGAAATTTACTCTGCATTTTAGGTTAGTGAGGAAAAAAAGTTATGTCACATCAAATATCAAGCTCAAATCCCACAGTACAAACTTTGACCTATTCTCCTATTTTTCATTACGCTGTGCCATGTCTTTAGCACGTTGATGACCGTGAAGAAAGTAAATGAGAAAAAGGTGGAAGCTCAATGAAAAAAAGTCATGCAACGTTTGAAAGTGGGACCTCTTATCAAGCTACTTACGAGGTAGGCGTGATGGTTTAGGTCATGCTGGTCGTCTTGATATGTACAACGACAGCGATTTTGAAGATGGGCAGTCCATCTTCTCAATTTCATAAATGCGTATGTTGCAGACAAAAGAGCAGCGTTCTACATTTCTATTTTTGTATGAGTTTCCATTGTAGTAAAACATTTACGTAACCGCATTAATTTCATATTGTCCCACTTGAAATTTAGTAGGGATGGATACTGTAATGTATGGACATACATTTCATGAATTCTAATTAACCTAATCAAAACAGGTTTTATTTCCACTTAAGAAATAGGATGTTCTCCTTAGTTTTCAGTACAATGACCCACACTTTCCCGTTAGGAAACTAGCAAACTCTCTCTCATTGACTAGTATATAAACCTATGTTTTCTTGTGATTCGACACAACTTCCTGCTCTGAAAACTTTACATACACCACAGATACGTATAGTTTTCATTAATAAACTGCTTATTTTATTTGTATACATATGTGTCGTGAAGTTACTTCAATTAATCATTTCGCGCGATTGGGAAGGATCGTTTCCTTATGATAGCTAAAAATATTTTAAACTTCCAACGGTTCTTCATGCTAGGAATTAGGAACAAATTGACGTGCCCTCTGTCTTACCGTCGGCAGGAAGATACTGCCACTACCTTTCACTATCTACGGGTTCTTTAACAATAGCCTCCCTAACTTGCCCTAGTCCGTTAAAGTTACTGAATTATGAAGAGGGGCCCTAGTTAGGCAATCCCTCCACGGCCCTGAAGGCCCGGAATCTTGGCCACTCAGGAGCCTGCGGCTCCTTGACGCTTTACGTGATTTTAGCAAGGGATCCTGTAGGACCTCCTTTCACCGCGCGCCGCATCCATCATAAGTTGAATAAATATCCGCTCTACATTTCCTACAATTAATATTTAATGAACTTAAAGGAAAAATGTCAAGAGCCTTCTGAGCAATGACAATGCTGGATACCGAACTATTATTCTAAGCCAAAGTACTCTAGTCCTAAAATGTTCTAAGTTTTCCCTTCCTCTAATCAGAGAAATGGATAGCCGCCTATTTTCTCAACCTTTTTCTATTTGGGTTTTATATTTTGATAGAATGTGTTTCACTAAATGCTCCACCAATGCGAAAGACCTCAATTCCTCTTGGGTTTTATATACTTCTGGTTATGCCCTTAACGCCAATTCGGATATGTTGGTCATATTTACCTTCACTCGGGTTCTCGGTACTTACTTGGACCATATAACCTAGAGTCGACTATGTTCTATGTTTACGTTCTTTTGTTGTAAATTTTTGCCCCACATTATTCTCCCTCAAAATTTTATATTTTTTTTATTCTCCTAGCTAAATCGCATTCGCCTTTTTATTCACGAGTTATGCCGTGAAAGTGCTCATCGCCGAAACTGTTTTGCTTTGACCTTGTGTCATTGGTGGATGTGCCGAGTGGGGGTTCTGCTTCCATTAGCCGTAGCAAATCCTGCTTTGCTCACCATTCTTAAGGTACCAGTGAGGCCAAGTTGCTTGACCTCACCACCATCCAGCAGAGGTAAACTAGATAATTTCCTTCTCAGGCCCGACTATATTAAGACCATCTCACTGTCTGTCCTAATTGGCCTTATGCCACATATTTGGCTACTTAACTCTAACCTTAAGCTTTATTCGTGGCTCATTCCCTAAAACACTGCCACTCCCTCACAATAAAACTCGATTGATCCCGTGAACAACCCATGTCTCGGCTATTTATTTTATTTTTTATTTATTTTTTAGCTGGAATCCCCGAAAAACTTATGGCAAATTTCCCGATACATGAGGACAACCTCTTCACTTTCCATCTCTGTAGCCGGGATAATGAGGCGGCCGCACTACTTGGCCGTCCTCTTGTTCAAACCAATTTTTTATTGGATGATATGTTAGAACACATCCGAATTACGCCTTGACATCGAGCCTCAACTCGCGTCTCACAACGATGCCGATGTTTCATCGCCTCTATTGATGTATCCCCCTTCGATTTTCGTTTGCGTTTGCCTTGGCTGCCCTTGTGAGGATAACGATGACAACCTTACCCAGTTTCAAGAACATCTTGATTCTACCAATTGTCATGCTTGTTTAGAGTGTGATGACATATCGCACACTCCAGAAGATCTCATTTATCATCTTCAACATAAATGCGAAACGTGTTGGTCGTGTTTGGTGAGTATCTCTGTACCTTTATCAAAAGGGGAAACTCGCGAAAACCATTTTTGTATCCGTTGCCCTTGCTCTAAAATTCACGATAGCACTAAGGCTGTTGACACTTGCGCCTTTACATTTTTTATGCGTCGTGTACTTCGGGATTCCACCCGTGAAAATCGTGCCCATCTAACCTACCTTTAATTTGATACTTTCTTCTCCTTTCTCTACATTCTTTAGCGTATTCTGTTTTCAGTCCGGAGTCACTTTGGAGAATTTCAACATCAAAAGTAAGTTTTCATTGAAATACTGCAGCCTCATGTACACTTTTCTTAGTAAAGTAATGTTTCGTAGGAAACAATTTTCCTCAAAATATGTCAAACCAAGTGGTTGACTTTGAATAAAGTGCATCCCAGGAAGAGGTGGTGATCTAAACCAGCTTTAGACGCTGGAATCAGAGTCTGAATCATCAGTGAAATAGCTCCCTGCTTTCCCATAATTGAAAAGGTAAAAAACGCTGATTCTCAAATGAATCTTCTTTCCCTCATTGTTCAGTAGGACGTGAACACCGCCGAGCACCCTAGAGTCAAATGCTTGTGCCCTATTCATTAAGGAGGTCACAAGCAGTGGCAGTGTTTTCAGCAAAGGCGCTGTTATAAAAGGTAGCACATTCTGATTATTTGAACAATGTGTTTTGTTATGGTCTTGATTTTGGGCAGTGGAATCCTGATCCTCATCGTCCATGCGCTGCTGCCCAAATGTGGGTTCCTTCCATGCCTCGTGCAGAATTTAGCAGTACAAATTTAGCATATTTCAAGCGTTCTTCCCTACCAGTCAGTGAAAAAGATTTATCGTTAAACAATGCGTGTTCCATAAAGGAAGTTTGATGAAAACTTGACGTCAATTACATCTGGAGCCTTGTCCACACAAATTTTGAGAAACCAATCTCTACCAACTCAAAAAAAGGCGGAAACTTATATCTACTTTCCACTTGTAACATACCGTCGTATGTTACTTGCCAAAGAGTGAATATGTTTAACAACACCTTTTTACCAATGTTTTTTCAACTGGACGATATCTCTTGAAATTTTTTTGGAATATTATACCTTACGTTGAAAAAAATCACGTGAAGACAAAATGAACAACCTTATCAGAGCTCTTTCAAACCCCATCCCTCTTCCCTCCTAAACACCCGCCACTGTTTGAGCTCAATGAGTAGATTTTGACTTTAAGGCTTACATGGAAGATAGTAAGATACTACTGTTCATACCATTTTATATAAATGAATGCCCTAACCAAGTATTGACAAACCTGGAACATTGGATGAATTTTGTTTTGATCAAATGTCTGACAAGAATGACCGCTTGATTCGGCTTATCACCGAAATTGTGGCGGGTGGAAAAATAGAGCTTTGTGACGACTAAAATCTTGTAGTACTTGGAAAAGTATTTTGTTTGTCCTTTCTTGTTCACCAAGCGCATTTCATCAAGCAAAATGGATAGCTAAATTGATTTATTGCTTCAATTTTTTTTCCCAAAAAAATACCGCCTCGTGCAAAAAAAATTACTTTCTAGCGGCGCATTGTGTCAATGTTGTTACATTCAGCCCCTCTTCTTTAGCCTTACGACTAAAAGGGGGTACAGAGGTAATGCTTGTCCAGGCGAGGATGCACCGCAACAATAGTCGGAATATTGTCTACGGCTTAGCTAGAACGCGTCTTCTTCAGCAGGTGTCCGAGAATAATTGCTTCACCCCAGAAGGGCGCGGTACTTTGATCTTTAAGTTCTTTATTCTTAAGTGATTACGCCCTAATTACAAAGGGGTACTTTAGCAGGGTAGAGTAAAGGGGCAAAAGTGCTTTTAGAATATGGAGAGACTCCTATTAAGAGTCCCAAAAAGACTTCGATTTCCACTGGATTTATGCCCGGTTTTTATACCTGATTTCTTAATTAGCAAACGGCTGGCCGCAAACTCGTATTAAATTGCAATTAAACTCGAATCCGGAGCTTCCTAATTCTTCTACCTCAAGCCCTAACTGCGGCGCGTGTCCATGCTAACTAATGCTAGAATACTACGACGCATTATTAGTTATCTAATTATTCTACCTGTTCTTGGCATGCGCCTTAAGGGCCATACCTTAATGAGTCTTACGGCAAAACAGTTCGTTTTGTCCTTTTCACCGCATGTCGCTTTCGAAAATTATAAAAATTTGTTTAGAACAAGTTTTTAAGTAAATTAAATACTCAAATTAAAATCATCATTAGAACTATTGTGACGTTGATAAATAATGGTCGTTAATGACACTTGGGTAATGCGAAATAAGCAATTTTTATTGCTACGTTTGAGACGAATGTGTCCTGAAGCCTTTGCACCAAGTAATTTTAGGTATCATGCTATTCACAAGTAACAACTATATTTAATTAGAGGAATGCACATAATGAATACCAAGATATTAGCCTAATGAGAACACATGGACCTGAACAGTACGTTGATGGATTGGGGACAAAGCGTGTACAAAATGCCGGTGGTCCTCAAGGGAGAAAGGATTTTGTTTCTAAACTTGTCCAATAATATACTAAGGAACAAATGTTGTATAATTTAGTAAGAAAGCTATCATGAAATTTTATCTTAGTTTTATAATTTAGCCACCGTCTCTCTTTCCACAGACATCGACGTTCCTACGTAGATTATCCGCCTGTGGACGGAATTAATTGGCTAGTTAATCATTTAATTTGCGGGCTTAGAATTGATGCATTTGCTCAAGCAATTGCCACTGAAGATATCAGGCAAGAACTCAAGAGTCAAAAAGAAATTATGGAAAACTTCAATAACTCAGTAACTCAATAACTGTACATATTATAAATGATGAAAGAGCAAACCTAACACCATGAAAATGGGTGATGGAGTATGTTGAATATTTAATTAGACCGAATCATTTTTTCATCAAACACGGAAATTTGACGCATTCCATCCTCGTAAACCGTTACATGTTCATTACACTTAAGTGAATAATAACGTAATTCATGTTATCATTTTACAAGTAAGGAACTAAATGACAACTACTAATTGAAACAAACTTGCTTCTAACAAACATGAAATCAAAAAGTAATATGTCACTACTCAAACTAAGCACAACCAACTAACATTGGTGATAGAAGTCCAACTAAATATGCCGCAACAGGGCAAAAATCAGCAATCAGAGAGGCTCAATCCACAAGCACTGGCACTGTGACTAATCTATTGACATCTATTTGTTCAACACTCCTTCTGGCTGCAATACTTAATTGAAGAAATGTGCAAAATATACTCACAAGGGACAATACCCTACTGTCGGTCGCCCCTGGCTACGGGAGGTAATTTGCCCTTACGTGTAGACCCTTCTGACCCATTTAGGGTAAGAAATTGTCTG
>VYYI01003391.1:0-12323 GCA_021029175.1 Bilobella aurantiaca
CCATGATGGTGGAAAAGGCATTTGCAAAGTATTAAATCTATTACATATATATGAAATATCTAAATATATCTAAATAATAAATAAACAATATCTAAACTTTATAATTTGTATAAACGAATTTTGTTGAAATAATTTGAATCTTGTAGATTGAATGGTGGTTATTCAAATATAGCTTCGAACTGGATTGTAGTTGGCCAAGAGGCATTGACTGGCGGATTTGGTGACTTCATTGAAACCAAAAAAGCCCCCTCAGATGCATATGGCCAAATTTTAAAATGGTTTGACCGTGGGTGCATCGTTGGTGCTGGAACAGAATAGGGGGTAGGTATAGTACTAAAAAATTTGCATAAAATCAGGTATTCAGGGGACTATACAACCTTGCTAACATGCTTACAAACAACTAAAATGTTGCCAATCTGGTAGGTAATGTTGACAATTGTCTACCATACCTTTGGTTTCAGAATGCTTGTTCATCAAAATTTTAAAATATTAAAAAAACTTTGGTTTTTTTTTTAAAAAAAACGTGGATCTAAGTTTATGAAAATCAATTAGGGAGACGGTATCGTCGGAAGTCACGCATACTCGGTAACTGGAGCGCATGTCATAACGACTGACGACGGAACGGAGCACAAGCTTCTGCGCTGTCGTAACCCATGGGGCCATGGAGAATGGCAGGGAAAATGGAGCGACAATTCGCATGAATGGCACCATGTTAGTGAGTCTGTGAAAAGGGACATCGGATTTCTGGATAAAGATGACGGGGAATTTTGGATTAGTTTCCACGACGTTTTGAAATACTACTCTGACCTCGACGCATGCTTCTACTATGACTCTAATGCAATGAGCCAATCAAGCTCTACGTATCAGTTTGCTCAATTCAATTCCAGTTGGAGCAGTGGCTCCAATACGGCCGGTGGTTTTAGTACGTTTCAAATTTTTTCTTGAATATTTCTGCACATTTTGTGCTCCAATTTTGCTGAATCAGTCTAAATTCTGTTTTTTTCTTGTAGATAGTCCTTGGCAAAATCCACTTTTTGAAGTAGAGCTTTCTACAAGCAATGCAACAGGCTTCTTGGCCGTTGGGTGCGCAGTGCAGTTGAATATTAATGCAAAGTTTGAAACCGGAGATTGTATTCGTTTATTTCCGGTAAACACAATTTTTCTACACCCTGCTGAATAACAACGAAAATTTCTACGTTTGGTGTGTATGCATATATAGTGTTCTGTGTCCAGTGTGCATGGTCATACTCCAACTTTTCAAAATACTCTTAATTAATCAGTAATTAATTTTGATTTCTAAATTTCAATCTTGTGCTTTAAGACTGGAGGTGCTACCAATTTCAACGAGGGCTTCTTTCAATCTAACTACGGAAATGAAATTTTTCCAGCAGGCAAGACTGCTGCACCAGGGAACACTAACATCAGCTACAATCAATTCTACAATTTGGCTCCTGGGAAGTACGTTATTGTTCCCTGCTCATTGAATGCAGGCCTTGAGCACAACATCCTTATACGTGTCTTCAATGAGGGGAAAGCGCCTGCGACGCAAGCGCCAACGCCAACTGAGGGTGCAAGTCAAAGCGGAAGTGAAAGTGGAAGTGAATCTGATAATTAACTTATTGAAGTGTGGCATTTGAAAAGTATCATAAATTTGGATTCTAATTTACCAAATTTGACATTTTATTGAACAAAACTGCAACAATTTAAAAAAATAAAATCAATGATTATGCCGCAAACTCAGTACTCGTTGTTAAGCTCTTTGCGTGATGCAAATACTACAATAATATAATAAAAATGAAACTTCCCAATCCTATTTTTGTAGCAATGGAGTTGCCTACAAAACAAGAAAAACTTCCAATTGTTTCTGCATGGTTGTTGAAGTCGAATTTTCGATTAATTTGCTAAGATAATTTATCCCATCGACTCTAAAATGATTTAAGGGAAAAAATTAGCATTCTTTCTTAAGGAAATCCTTGGTTGGAGTTACGCTCCGCGCTATTTATCTGTTAAGCAAACTTACCAGATAAGTTAACATTGAAGCGACCACTACGATAGGGTTTGCTTTGCCTCAGACTGCGGTGGAGAATTGACGCTTATCGTCTTTTAGCAGGTTTATTTTGGGATGATCAATACAAGCATCGTTGAATTATTTTCTGGATTAGCTTGTCCTCGACCTCAGGTTGCCGCTGAAGAAGTATTGAGAGCTTAACCACCAAACAACTAGGCCCTTCCTTCTAAAATCTTTCAAAACCGCCTCAGAAAAAATTGTCTTTTATTGAGTTGCGTGAATAAGTTAAAGATGAACATAAAGCCCAAATGGAATGTAATAAAGCAACTTAATGTTGATGCAAATTCTGTAGCTGTTATAGTTTTGTTATTATTTTTGAGCTTGAACACCCTTAACATCCTGTTTGGAATTTTAATCTATTTTTTCAGTATGTGTGCATCTAAAATTATTATTATATTATATTCCAATATATTATATATTGCCAGTTCCAGCTAAAAATTCATTTACAATCCCATTTCCTTTCAAAATTTTGCAATGAAATTTGTATCGGAAAATTAGCAGGATTTGAAACTAGAAGCTCTTAATAGTACGCAGCCGGAAAGAATTTGTTACAATTGTACGGTCAGTTTTCTTCCCAAATAAAAATTAAAAAATATCAGAATTGGTAAATGCCAGGTCATAAAATATTTGCTGCCCAATAATTCTTATAAAACAATTTATCGGATTCTTTATTACTAAAGCTCATATAAGGACTTAAAACTCACACCTATAAAATATGGTTGTGCCATTTTACATTTATGTGCTTATGGATATGTACAAGACATAAAGGGCAACGCGAGTTGATTGTTCATTTGTTGAGTTTTTTTAGTTTATTTGTTGAGTTTATTATTTATTGTGTTTATTTTATTGAATTTTGATCAAGCTTATTTTGTCGTTTACTTTCCTAATATTGAGCAAATGCAGTAGCAGCCTCTCCGTCGCCTTGTTGCTGGCACTCCGGGTCCGTAAACGTTGGCTCCATATGCTGCGCAAGCTTCGGTGCATTGATCACAATTGGGCGCCATTGCAGTTATCTGAGATGCATCGGATACTTGAATTGATAAAATGGAAATGACACTCCAAATCAACATTAGAGTAAACTTCATTTTTATGTAAAATAGCTTTAGTAACTTTTAATAAGTAATTTGCGTTTTGTTTTATAATTTTGCTGGTAAATTTGAAGGGAAACAAAATGAATGAGTGTGCCTTTTAAACTGCGTTGCTTTAATTGGCTAAATTGCCTACATTATGGTTAATCATGGTCGATTCAAATTTTAAGTAAAAAAAATTTTGATAGTGAGGTTTCCGGTTTAATATAAGCCAGAAAGCATTTTTGTTTAAGTTAGTTTTCTTACAAATTCTTTACACATGCTTGTGACGAGAAATTTTTCTATTTTAATTTTAATAAAGGATTTCCTTTGGTAAAGCAATATGCTCAATATTTCCTTTAGTAAAAATACACAATTTTAATATAATGTTTTAAAATCGGACATTGAAATATTAAGCTTACTATTGAGCAGGGAAAGGCTATCGCCGCCTCTTTACTTACGCATGGTTACTGTTTTTATATATAGTTTGACACGTACAAATGCATACTATGAATTCTGAAGTAAGCTTTATTAATTTGTACAATATTTGAGTAATGCCACTACCCAATTATGGCTTTTGGAAGCGCACCAATTGAAATCAATTAGCCAAATTACTGACGAACTATTTTAATTTAGGACCTAATATCTAGGTTAATTGATGCTATTTGCCACATACACAATTAAAGTCGAAAAGAATCAATTTTAAGTTCACAATTAATTCTTTCCTGAATTCTGCCAACTGAAAATCATAAGTGTTGAGTAGAAAATCCTACGAAATTCAGAAGTTTAACTAAAAATCTCTTGCCGCTCAACTTTCAGAAAATCATCAGAAATGAAGTATGTCCTATTACTGACGTTGATCCTATTTGTCACCATGACAATTGGAGGATGGGTTCCAGTAAGAATACAATATTGCTTTCTATAAATTAAAGTTAGAATTGTTAACTTCATGATTTGTTGTATTTGAAAAGTTGGAGATCACTGACCTCGAAGGTTGCTGGAAACGAGCTCAAGTTGCTGAATTTATTTTCAAGCATCCAGATGCAGTACACTCCTTGCCCAGAATGATGACTTCTATTATCCTGTAAAGATCGAAAACCATTCAACAGAAAATATGCACGTTACTTATTTCTGTCAATTACAATTTCTAATTTCAAAAATGATAATTTGCCTATATTAGAGATTAGCGCATGCTCGGCGTGAGTCTCCTTATCCTAATAAATAGGTAGTGAACTCCCTCTAACAAGCATAAATATATTAGAGATTACCTTTTATGTCATTGCCTAAGCAGCCTATTCTCAATATCACAATGTCACAATTTGAATAAACATCTCAATAGAGCCCATTTTTATTTTTCGAAACAATGCTTGACATTTTCATTAAGTTAGCAATAACCTAATAATATGCTATAATTAGAATTTTATATTTTTTCAACAACGAAATCGAGTTGTTCCTCTGCTTTCCTATAAATGGTATGTAATAAATAATCATTAGTTTCCAGTAAATATTTTTTAAAGATAACACAGAAGCATTGGAAACTTAAAGTAGCAAAACAAGTATGCTTTTATTTTTCTGGATGATATCAATAATCGCTGTAGCTAGTTTGCCTAGCTAGTGAGCCTCAACATTCTTGTGGGAGCTTTTTGTTCAAATAGCAAAATGTTGTATAAGTTTACAAGGAACATACCCCTCCTCAAGCTCGTGGGGAGCTAAATCTATATACTGACAATGCCTCTAAATATGTAAGTACTTGATTCAATAGAAGAAACAAAAAAGCAATGGAAGACAATGGAAAATAGATACAAAATTTATTTAGTTGTTGTGAAAAACGGTTTGCTTAGGCATTTCCCCTTCAGTTGAATTCAAGAGACGAAGGCGAAAAGATCTTTGTAGAGAGCCATTCTCCGCTTTCCCTCACAAAAATTTACCTGGGCTCCACAAGCAACAGACATGGGCATCATCCTTATTATCAATATTTTAAAATAAAAAAAACCTTAAACAAAATTCCATCCGACTTAGGACGGGCGTGTTTTCTAGTATAGCTATGTTCTTCTTTAGATGTACCTAACGTCCCACAAAATACGTCACATTACCAAAATGTATGGCTAAGTTATAATCTTTATATAGCTTTTTGGGAAAAGTATTATTTGAAAAGGCCTTCCATTTATTTATTGTCTTCCAAATTCCAGGCTTGACTATGTAAACATTTTCAATATTTCAATAAAATAATTCCATATCAATGAAATGTTACAATTTTCTATGAGATTCCTCAGTATCCTCCATTCCATGCATAAGCGTTTTTATTTTAAAAGTACTTACGTTAATTATGTTGGTTAATTTATAATGACCTTACTTGAACATTATAGAGCTTAACATATGTTTGACGGCAGTTTTTTGCCCATTGTACTTTTGTTCGAGATAATGTTGTTTATTGTTTAGACAGTGTGCGAACTATTTGTTGTCGTTACTCAATAAACTAAAAGTAATAATCTGTGGCACAGATAAATAACAGGTTTTTTCCTAGCTGCAAACATATAAACAAAATAATTAATTAAGAGCGGGTTTCATGATAATGTGGCGTAAAATTTGGAAATAATGTATTGCTTCTTACGTAAGGGTTAACCCATGAAAGTTTTGTAGTTTGAAGTTTTCCAATTTGAATGGAAATCCAGGTTTGCTAGCTGTTGTCACTGGTAGCAGTTAACAATAGCAAACGTATGAGCATTAGTCATAGAAATTATTTGTGACAGGGGATATGCCATCTCCATTACGTCCATTCAGGTGAACTTTTAATTAATTTTAATTAAGTTATTCAGCGGGAATACAGAGATTGGCATTTGTAAATGTATTATCAACTCTAGGTTTGTAATTTTGTAATTTTTTTCATTTAGACGCTCCATTTTCCCATTTAGACACACTATTTTGTAGTTTTATCATGAAATTTGCCTCTAAAAATGATAATACCATAACTGCTAGAATTCTATTGATGTGATGAGGAGCCTTATTGGCACATGCGAGAGGACTTTTCCAAGCTATATCGCGGTCCGAGAGACGAACGGATCCCGCAAAACCATACAACTTTCACTATGCTAAAATCGAATAATTGACACGTGTAAAACACGTGTAAATTGAAAAACCCTCTATCTTAAAAATTAGTTTTCATTCTTTACGGCTTTTAAAATTAAGAATGCTTTTGACGCTCTTAATTCTTGAGCAAATTGCACGAACAATTGCTTTGAAAGTTATCTCCCTTTTCATAATAGTAGTATTATCGAAGGTCACTTAAAGGTTATTAGTTAAATTAACCTTAATTGCAAAAAAAATTACGATCTATTACACTTATCTATTTTATGGGCAGGTAACTTTGTTTTTCTATGGGATTTCGCAAACGTGAGAAAATAATTACATAAAGTCAATCCCTTGCCATCTCCAAAGTTTCCATTTAAGAAAAATTTAAAGTTTGATGTCGTACATTATATTTATTCTATAGACTACACTAGACAAGTAGCATTATCAATTGATCTATTGTCAATAGTGTTCCTGACATAAATTATATTATTAATTATATCGTGCTATAAATACGTAACTAAATGTTGCTAACATTAGTTGTCAGTGGAACTACATTTCTACTGTTTCTGTTATGGAGTTTTGGGAAAAGTCAACGACCAAATGGATTACCTCCCGGTGAGCCTCTAAATCCATAAATGAATTCCGAGTAGTCACAAAATACCACTTGAAAAATTGAATGAAAATATTTTTAGCAATTTGGTGTAACTAATTGCAAGACGACTCAATAATGCTTTTGATCAAAAATTGATTACTTACCTAATTTACCTGTAACATACTAGTTTTTGGGGACGATTTCTTGAAATTTTAGAATTAAAAAAATAAATATAAAATAAATAGCAATTTAAATTTGGCACTTTTGTTTGATTTAAATTAAATAAAATATTAATTTTAATGGAGATTTAAACGAAATTTTTTGCATTACCTTGAGCATGGTACTGTTTTGTATTCTAGTTATTCAGATAGTTATGAGTGTTGCAGCGTTTTATGGAACGAACAGACTTAGTCATATAGTCAATAACTTACGCACGATGATAAGAAGTTTTACTTGAATCAAATTTGAGTAATTTTTAAATAGCAAATATCAATTTAAACAAAAAAAATCATGTCTACGCGCAAGCGAAATGAATAAAGTCTTTAATTGCGGTCTGTTCAAATATTAGTTTTGAATTATGAGACAGAATAAATAATTCCTTTTGAAAGCAACATTTTGTAATTGATAAAATAATATAAATTACATAGAAGTATGCAGTTGCACTGTATTAACAAAATGTCTTACCCTCGCAGGCCCATTTCCGTTTCCAATCCTAGGAAATGTACTTCAAATTGGATTTGAGCCACATAAGAGCTTTGTCAAATTGGGAAAGAAATATGGACCAATTTTCACAGTTGATTACGGATCCTACCGCTCTGTTGTTATCAATGACCTCAAATTGCTCAAGCAATGTTTGAACAACCCGGCAATTTCCGGAAGACCAAAATTTCCAGTATTTTTGGAAAGGTTTGGAACGAATTTTAAATACGCGCGAGGACTTCTTCACAGCGAATTACATCTCTGGACTGAACAGCGTCGTTTTGTTATAAAAAATCTTCGAGACTTTGGTTATGGAAAAAGTTCAATGGAGGAAATAATTCAAGAAGAAGTACAGGATGTTATTGAAACACTTCGAAAAACAGTTGGAAAACCAATCAGCACACGCACCTTATTCAACATTGGTGAGTTTATTAACGTCGTGTTACTCTAAAAGACATAGATTTTGTTAATAATGTTGCGTTAACTTCCAGCTGTTGTCAATTCTATGTGGAGAATTTGCACAGGCGTTCGAATGTCTCATGATGACCCAAAGTTGCAATACCTCATGAGTATTATAATTGTGTAAATACAAGCTACTTATTTCCAGTATAATCACAATCAATGCTGTAATTTTTTTTTTACACAGTGGCTTTGGAACATGTCCTCCTCTTCTTTTCCTTTTTCCAATTTTAATCAAGTGGTTTCCAAATGTATCTGGTTTTTGCCATATCAAGCATGCAACCGAAATGCTGTCACAATATGTAACCGGAGAATACAACGTTCACGAAAATGATTTAGTTCCTGGAAGTCCACGTGACCTTCTTGATGTCATGATTGAAGAGGTGCATACTACAACAGACCCCAATTCCTCGTTTTACAAGGAAGAAGGAAGTAATTGGAGAATTTTTTTATGCTGGATTATTGTTTATTTTATTATTTCCAATCAAAATCATGTTTGCATTTCAGAAGCTAACGTAATTTGTTCATTTGAGGATTTATTTGTCGCAGGATCCGAGACCGTAAGTTGCTCTGTTTAGTAGAATACTATCAATTTACTATATATCAATATATCAATATATAATACTATCAATCTCAATTTCTGTTGGATAAATTTGTCAAACTCATTATTTACACTAGAAGTAAATTGTGCAAAGCTTGAATAAATAAAATTATTATGCATTTTTTCATAGACCAGTACTACACTTTCATGGATATTCCTGCTGCTAGCAACGTATCCTGAAATTCAAGAAAAATTGCATGCTGAAATTCATGAGGTTGTTGGTCCTTCGAAGCGACCTGAGCTTATCGACCGACAACTGATGCCTTATACTGAATGCATTATGATGGAGGCACTCCGATTTGTATCCCTCGCACCATTGTCTGTTTTGCATTGTGCAACAGAAGATGTCACCATAGAAGGGTACCTGATTCCCAAGGGTACTTTGCTTACACCCAACCTGCATGCAGTTATGCACGATGAGAGGATTTGGGGTGACCCTGAAGTTTTTAGACCTGAAAGGTTCCTCCTTCCTGACGGAACAGCAAATAGGAATCATGAAGCATTTTTATCATTCTCTTATGGAAAGCGTGTGTGCTTAGGTAATTGGATTTGATTTATTCGATAAGTAAATTTTTATAAAACAAAAATGTTTGCAATATATGGTTATAATCTAACTTAATTTTTTAACGTAATTACGAAATAAGGTTTATGGGAATATTCCATATTTCACAATTTTAGTAAAAACTGGAAAAATTTATATTTCTCAAGAAACTAAAACTGTGTTGGTAGTCATTATTGACTTTGCAGATTAAATTTAATTTCAGGTTGTTAATTGGTTCGAATAGCCACCCAACTTGAAAACACACTTAAAATATTTAACTAATTAGTAATTACTTCAGTATAATTCAAATTCCCATTTGAAAATATAATTAGTAAAAAATAATATTGTTACGTGCCAAAAGTGAAAGTATTTTTTCCTATATACTTATAGGTGAAAAACTAGCTAGGGACGAAATCTTCTTGTTTACGACGAGGTAAAACAGTGTTTTCAATATATACAATTATTTGAATTTTCTAAACGTATATGTCATCTTATTGAAGTGTAACTAGTACAATGTGTAATTTAATGTGTTTATTTTTTAGCTTGTGTCAACGTTTTGAGGTAAAATTGAATCCGAACCTTCCAAAGCCAAGTCTCCAACCTAGGCCAACACTTGTTCTGAGTCCAAATACACACGAACTCATTCTTCAGGAGCGAGATTAATAGCTAATAATACACGACAAGTGTACTACATAGCAATTGCTATGCTATTGAACCTTTCTTTCCTCAATTTGAAAAACTATTAAGCAAATCGATAAATAAATTTTTAAGCTAGTTTTCCTGCTTATATGCAAAGAACGCTGAATCTCTGGGATTTGAAAAGCAAAATTTAAATGGGTTTATAATTTAAAAGGATTAAATTGAATTAACATTCTACTTCTTAGAAGCTCAAATTGTATAAAATTAAATAAAAAACAATTGGAATATGTAAGTTAAATAATTTATATATTTTTTAGTAGAAAGCTTTGTGTATACTTAGGAAATCGTACTTTTACGTAAATATATGAAATTCTTGTGAATTACTTAGTTTGTTCTGTAATCCTACATTTTTGAATCACATTTGCATGGTAAATTTGACGCTAAAATATAATTAAGACTACAATTGCTATCCTAGATCAGTCAGTTCACATCGAGTCTGATGGCGAAGATATTTAGAAAGATAATGGTGGTCAACTCAGATGCTATGATGTAATTTTTTTTAGATTTTAAGCAAGTAATTATTAGCAGTGTGCGAGGAAGTAATGCCCGAGCCATTTTGAAGGTCAGAAGAATCAAATCACAGCAAAAAAAAATAGTTACAGCAGAATTTTGTGAGCAAATATCAGACTTTTTTTTTACGATTTTTCCTTTAGTGCAGAAGACAGTTTTGTTTGTTGATGATATTTACCTTCAGTTGTATACAAGTATAGGTATGCTAATTAGACCTTTCCACTGTATCCCCACACACTCCCTCACATGTTGATTAGACGCTAACCCTGATTGTCAATCATCGCTAATTTACCTTTTTGGTGAGGATACAAACTACTCAAATTTGCAAAGTGGGTTCAGTTGCAATGGTTTTATTTTTTCTTATTTCAATATGATTCAATGCGCTGAGAAATCTACGTGGGTAATACCGAAAAATAAATTTAATAACTTGTGTAGTTAGTTAAACACTTAATGTTAGGGTGAATTTGGAAAGTCAGATAATTTATGCAGTAGTTCCTTGCAGTAGTTGGAGTTTATGTTAGTGTTAAAATTTCTGTCTGGAACTGATTATAAACTAAGAAAAATAGAAGTTAGGTGTCTTAGCTGAAACTTGAAATTGGCCTCAGTTGTTAAATCTAATACAAATCAGAATTGAAAAACTGACAAGTGAAAGCTAAAATCAGAGTATTTAATTCGTTTAGTTTTTCAAAAATAGTGACAGTTTCTGATTACTACCCCTAAAGATTCCAAATTTTAACGTTAAAATTAATAACAATTTTAGGTTGTTATCGGATAATTTCCGATAACCATTACCGGTAATACAAACCCTACAGGAAACAGCTGAAAGCATTTGTCCAGAAGAACCTAACCGATGCGTAGATCAAAATGCGGAGTCCCAAATACGTAGGTCCAAAAGCGTAGTTGCCCAAAAGCGTAGTAATCAAAACCGTCGTGACCACCAGCGTAGTTACCCAAATACGTAGTTGACCAAAAGCGTAGAAACCAAAAGCGTAGTTACCAAAAACGTAGCAAATTATAAATATAATTCAAAAATTAAAATTAGTTGAATTCAATTAAAAATTCAAATCAATTCAACTGCTAATAATAGTTTCAAAATTAAGAATTATGGTAAGTTTGTTTAACCTAACCTATTGGCTGACTTACGAATGAGATTTTCTAACCACCCCATTTATACACTCTAATAAAGTGAAAGAATAAATTTTAAAATAGAATAAGCATAGTAATCGCAGAGAGGAACAGCTGACGGTGTGTCACTTGACGTCCAATTCATCAAGTAAATCAATAACTTTTGCCAATTGTGTCACCGTTACCCTCGTACTACATCTTTGACATCAAGCCAAGATTTTAAACACAGGAAGCAGAGAGGAACAGCTGACGGTGTGTCACTTGACGTGCAATTAATCAAGCCCAGGTCAGAGGTCAACCGAGCATAGAAGAGGTCAAGTTATCAAATCAAATCAAATAGAATAGAGTCACTGCCAGCCTAGAAGCAGTTCTTTCCATGAACATTTGGCACAAGTAGAGCAAGAAGAACATAAACAGAATCAGCAGGAAGAATTAAGGATATCCATTACTGGAAGTCATTTCTTACCATATCCTACGGAAATCCATTACTGGAAGTCCTTTCCTACCATACCCCAGCGATATCCATTACTGGACGTCCTTTCCTACCATACCCTAAGGATATCCATTATTGGAAGTCCCCTCCTATCCTACCATATCCTAAGGATATCCATTGATTGACTGGAAGTTTTTCCTTTTTCGTTTCTTTCCATTACAAGTTGGCGGTGTTGGCCTAGTGGTTGGAGCGTCTGTCTCTCTCGACTAGCCAGCGTGAAAACGGGGGTTCAAATCCCCCGATCAGCCACAAAAAAGTCTTTGTCATTGGTTTTCCCCTAAAAAGAATTGCCTTGCCTCTGACCTTGAATATGCCCGTATCTCCGTGATTAGGCATACTCAGACAGAGGATATGGAAATTTCCCGATAGGTTTCCCAATGGCTTTGAGGTAATCCTAAAG
>VYYI01003392.1:0-12320 GCA_021029175.1 Bilobella aurantiaca
TGGAACTTTTTACTTAGGTAAATTAAATTTGAGTGAGAGCCTGTGATAAAAACAGTAATTTACTAGTTGTAAATGTAAGGAGAAAACTGGCGATCGAGCGGAAATGACGTTAACGTTATGGGTCTCCTAGATATATTTAATGGAACCTCTCTTTTTTTCCATGGAGCCACTTTGGTTTCCAAGATGTGGTTTAGGCCTGGAGAAAGTAAATTCAATAGACAGTGCAGCCGAGTTTTTAGTTTTTCAGTGACATTGAAAAGGAAGTTGAGTATACGTTACATTTGACTACCCGTCTGGAGCATTTACCCAAACAATACACTATATCCCAACCATTTATTTTTACAATTGGTTAAATTTTTGAAGAGGAAGAGGAAATCGCTTGAACAAAATCTGTATTTCTCGGATTGGAGAACGCTCAAGTGTACTTTCCCCTTATCTTTTTGGATTCAACAGACGCTGGAAAAAGCTGGAGATCCAAAAATGCTTTTGTCTTTATCCCACGCAGTGGTAACAATTTCTACTTTGCAGTTTCTCTTGTACAGACAGAAAGAATTGCCAAGGCGAGATTTGGCCAAACTACTACTCCCGCTACTTGTAGAGACCTGATGTAACAGTGGAAACGAAAAATTTAATCTTGCATTTTCTCCAAGTTCCGATGTGTTGAATGGACTGGAAAAGCAAATTACGACTCCTTTCNTTTCTCCAAGTTCCGATGTGTTGAATGGACTGGAAAAGCAAATTACGACTCCTTTCCCTTGATTTTTATGGATTCAACAACAACGGAAGCTCAGTGCTCAGAGAACGCAGACGAAGAAGAAAGGAAAATCTTTTGTTTCATTTTATTCGCTTGTTAACTTATCAAGAAGTCAACTTGAAGTCACTGCCTCTGGCACTAGGACGCTTTACTTTTAATTGACTTCTATTCAGAATTCAATCTTCAAGATTCTAACGTAACGAAGAACTACAAAGCTACAAAACAAAACCTTCGACGAAGTTTTTATTTCTGATCAACTTCAACTTAACTCTAGTAACAACATAAATGCACGTTTCACAGTCAGAATTCAGTTCTACATACAGTACTAAAGTACTTTCCTCTTATTTGCGTTCTGGGAAAACGAACCTTCAGTAGGGCAAGTACGTAGTCGTTTCATCCGCCTACAAATATTCAGCAGGGAATTGAAATGCTTTCAAAGTTAAGCACTAGTTCTAAAGAAATTTTCAAAAAAATTCAAATTACCCTTTGAAGTTCATTCAAATGGTCGTCTCTAATTGGTGGGTAGGGGGTCGTATCTGGGGCAATATCGTCGCTAAAAATTACTGTGTCGGTAGTTGTAGGAATTGAGTTCTCTTCAACCTCTTTTTCAATAGGGATGGCCATGACGTAAGCTGATCCCAAAACGAGCAAGAGGAGAAAGTTTCTACTACGAAAAGAAATTAAAAAAATTGTTGGTGAAAAGTTACACTTGAGAAATATAGGAATTTACACTTGAAAAACAGAAGTTCAACTTACATGACCCCCATTTTTAAAACTTTGCGTCGGTGGCTAAGGGTTGAGGCTGAACTTAAACGGTTGAATAGCGAATAGGAAGTGTGACCGTGGAGGGAAACGGGGCGTGATTTATATAGTTGCGTGATTGGAAGAATTTCGCAGGGTCATTGTTACTTGGCAGAAGATGGTTAACATGAAAATGACATGGTTCCGTGGCGCCACGAACCCACCTCTACATACTAATGAATCGCTTAATTTTCAATTTAGGATGGGCGGACGGATTTTCGATGATGGTAGGACTTGTTTCAGCCCAGGCGAAGATTACATATGATTATCACATAGTTAGTCCTCCGTGCTCAAAATTTGGGATCCCTCTTACAACTATGAAGGGTACAGGAGGCTCATTTGCCTCAACATTGTCATAAAGATCTTACAGTTGAAGACTAAACTTTTAGTTCCTCGTGGATGGCACGTCGTAAAGTGGGTAGGGTCAGAAGGAATGCAGGTCTCAAGATGTTTGGCAAGGACGTCTGTACTCATTCCTCTGCATAACTGCAGAATGCATCTTGCAGTAATAAATTAAATGGTTGTGATAGTGGATAGTAAATGAGTTAGTGACCCCTCGGAAACCAGTTTCAACTTCGCAAATACTACCCAAAGACTCAAATGCTAACTAAATCAGCACAAATTCCAACACCTAGGAAGCGATTTTTTGACAAGCATCCCTCAATCTGGCACTTCTTCAACTTGCTCTTTTGGCTTCACTTGGAATTTTTAATATTAAAAAGCTAAGAAAAAGTTTAGAATTAAATAATTCCCTCTAATGATTTCTACAAGCCTAGGATTTGCTCAATTTTTATTTAAAGAACTGCCTTACTATTGTTAAGACGGGTAGAAATTGAATTTTTGAGAACATGCCTAGATAATTAATCATGAATGACATAACAAGCTACTTTACAACTTTCATTGTAAATGCACCAGGTTAACAAAAATATAAAACAAAAATATGGCGATATAAAACGTATGACATTTCAAAGAGTGAAAGTGTGAAATATTGAAAAAGCCGACCACTACTAGCCTATTATATTTTAAGCAATGCTGAAAGTGATTAGCAATATTTAATATTTCCTTGAGTAAATAAAATTTTGCTTACGGCTACTCTAATTCAGCCTCAAATCACATCTGCCTAAATTTTAGTCCGGAAGCCTCTTAGCGTAAAATTGATTTGAATGAAACTACTTTCCCTTAAATTTGCATAGAAAGCGGCTCTTCTGGAAGAAAGTTTGCCAGAGGGAAGTGGAACGGCGGCGGCGGCGGTAGAGCGAGAAAGCATTTGAAAAAGGCAGCTGGCAACCCATTTCCCATAAACCAGGGAAATTACTCATTGGAATTGGACTGGAGAAAGTAGTGCATAAAGGAAATAGGCTTCCTAACACGTAGAGCATCAGCATTTCGAATAGATTACATTCAGAGTGCTCAAATTTTAGCTGTTCTCGCAGCCCAGGAAGTGTGCGGTTGGAAGTAATGAATCTATATATCTTCAAATCTCTCTCAGATTCATATCATCGCAGCTTCTGCACAGGGAAAGTGTATCGCAGAAGCTCAGAAGCTACCATACGAAAGATATGTTCAAAAGAGGCAAATATATTGTGTTAAGAGAATGATCATATTATGTAAAGCACCTGGAATGCCTCCTGGGAAAAAAACCGAAGACTTCATTTCTATTCATAGGCGCAATGGATCGGTGGGAAAGAGGACAGGTTGATAAGTATGCACAGAATGGAATGATATTCTTAGCTTTAGGTTTTAGATGAAAAGATGTGACGCCTCAAATTTTCTTTTAGCCGCAGTGAAAAAATTACTTCCTCTAGGAAGCCTTGTTGTGGTGAAAGCAAGTGAGAACTAGTCCATCTGCATCTGTCTAATTTTTGTACCTTTCAAAAACCCTTTCCATTTATTACTTCCACCCTTGGCTGATTTATAGGAGGAGTCCTCATATGATTTGTATGCGGGGGAGGCTTGATGGCCTCAATTTAGTGTTTGTCTGATGGGAGCTGTGGAGAAAGTTTTGAGGATATGCGGATGCATGCATGCCTTTTAAATAAATTAAAGTCGACTTTCTCTGCTTTCCAGATATCCCACAAGTCTCATTGGAGTTGGGGAGCAAGCTCAACGCCACGCAAATCCGAGAGGGAGATGATGTCTATTTTGAATGTAGCATAAGGGCCAATCCCTGGATCAACCGAGTCAGTTGGCGACATAATGTGAGTTTAACTTTTGACTCAAAAAAGGCTTTTCTAAAAAAGTTAAAACAGTTCAAGCGCTTCAAGGAAACGTAAGGCTGCAGAATGTGTTTCAGTTTGTTTCCACAATTCTTTTGTTAACGCTTCAGTGGAAGAAAGGACTTTCTCTTTGTTCCTGTTGACTCTTTTGAAACGAAAGCAGAAGAGTGTACGATAGTTACTGTAAAATGACAAATACGGGTGCTTAAAATTTTATTTGAAATAAGTCCTATTCACAACACATTAAAAAAATAGAACTTCAACAAATGATAAGAAGATTAACGATAGCAGCAGATTCTTCAGCTTTTCGAAGAGTACTGCTAATTGCAAGAAAACTCTCTAAACGTGTTTACTCTGGGTAGATTTTAACTTCAAAGTTTAACCTAGTTGAAGGTTCTTTTAATTTCGAAATATTATTCTTCCATTGCTTTGTGTAACATGAAATAGCACTTCCTTCAGTTAATTAATATCCAGGCAAAAAGAGAAAGTCTGCGGAACTAAACGTCGGTTACAATAAAACCGTAACTTTAAATCTAAAGTCTTCTTCAAGAAGTATGCATATGTGATGGCTAAATGATGATGATGCCGGGGTAAAATTTTGAATATTTATTCATGTCATTCTTCCAGGCCGATTTCTAGTTTTACAGAATTTCATTTTATGCGGAACATAAGGAAGGCTCTGTATTTGAATTCTTGCGGTAACAAGCCACTTCCTTTTGTTTTTACAGGGCCGTCTCCTTACTCACAATACCTCTGCAGGAGTGATCATTAGTAACCAAAGCCTTGTTCTTCAAACAATAACCAGGAAGCACGGGGGGCTCTATAGTTGTATCGGGACGAATAAGGAAAGGCGATGGATCCAGCAACGCTGTCTATCTCAACATTAAATGTAAGATACGCCAAAAGTTTACTCCGGGTAAAATTACTGGAAGAAACTTTATTTATGTTTTGAGTTCGAGAGAGTACCAAGAAAACAATAGTTTTGCACTATTGGCAAGTTTTAAGCGATCCAGCACTTGAATGAGATTGATAAAGCTAACGAATTTATATTCATATCACTATAGACTGAAAAATTTATATTTTTGCAGATGCTCCTCTATGTAAATCTCATCAGCAAACAGTTTATGGTATTGCGAGGCAAGAGGCTTCCAAGATCTTTTGCGATGTTGACTCGAATCCAGAAACTGGGCTTCAGTTTCGATGGAAATTTAATAACTCGGCGGAATCGATAGACATACAACAGTCGCATTTCACCGTTGACAAAATTCGGTCGACGCTAACGTACAAGCCAATGACAGAACTCGACTACGGCACTGTCCTCTGCTGGGCTTCCAATGAATCCGGTACCCAACAAATCCCCTGCGTCTACCATATAATCCCCGCAGGAAAGCCAGACATGGTTTCCAATTGTAGCGTCATTAACCAAACCTACGACTCCCTCGCTGTGAGCTGCCTCGAAGGCTTCAATGGCGGACTTCAGCAAAACTTCTACATTGAAATCCTGGATTTCCATTCGCATACAGTGATACGAAATTTATCCAATAATCGGCCGGTCTTTAACGTCCGCAACCTCGATCCCGGCTCTTCGTTTATCGTGCGTCTTTACGCTGTGAATAATAAAGGACGAAGTGATACTCAAGTACTGCAGGCCAGCACCCTTAAGGCCGCCGAAAAACAGACAGGTATAACTGCAAATGGTAAGGATACAAATTCAGGAATTTATTTAATATTTAATTTCAAAGGTTCTATTGGTGAAAATAGTTTTTTCTCACTCTTCAGCTTCCCCTTTGAAGCCCGGGTTTATGCATTCAGCTCCAATATTTGCAATACTGATTGGCGTTGTTGCGACGCTGATTGTAGTTGCCGTTGTGATTGTGGTTGTTCTGCGAAGCCGCGGTCATACTGGTGAGGACAAGAGGCATCCTGGCATCAGTAAACCTCCGTCTGAACATGAGACGCTCACGGTACCTCTCAAGAAAACAATTATTGATGACATTGATGCAGATGATAAGAATCCTGATGTCGTACCTCACGGTTCAGGTAGCTTTAATAATATTATCGGTATCATGAACAGGCAAGAATTATACACACAAAGAGTGAAAGCAAAATGTGGAGAGAAATCTTTGAAGAAAGAATTTTCTATATTTCTTTTGTACAAGGACTACTGTCGAATTGGGTTCTGCTATTTACCACAATTTGTAAATAAAGGACATGACTTTGATTTACGAATTTCCTTGAACCTTGAAGTCAGCTAGGGGCCTTCTGAGCGTATCAACCAAATTTTAATAATATTTTGGACGTCACCCTGGGTGAATGTAATAGCGCTTCCCATAAGGTATAAGTTTGATTGTTTTAAGACAGAATTTATCCACAGATAATTCTAAATTTTTAATTTGAGTTGTTTTGATTATGTTTTACCGAATTAATTAACAACCCGACCACCTAATATAGCGTGGGATTGGTCAAAAATTTTAAAGTATAATTTTCGGACTTGAGAGCAATTAAAAGGCGATAATTCATTGAATTTGACGTCTTTAACGATACGGACGGAGCGATAACCTTCACCTCTTATTTTGTTTTCGACAATTATTATGTGTACAAAAATTTAAGTTTTCTTAATTATAAACTAAATTAACTAGTGCAATTAAAATCATTTCACCCAGAAGAGGGACGTCATTTAAAAAAAAACGATTTCCCTTAACAAACAGAAGGCGGTACCTTATAACCCTATTTACATTGCCTTGAAGTCATTGGTTTTGACCAAGGTTGGTATAAAGGCCGTTCGTCTTTGCGACGCGACGCAACGACGGCGTCGTAAAAAACGTATTTATATTTAGTAGTATTAGTATTTAGAAGCTTTGTTTACCGGCCGGCCTTGGTTTCGAAGGTGTTATGACACTTATCATAAACAAGGAGGAAGAGATTTGAAATTCCCTGAAAGATCTACGACTAGATTCAATGCTGTTTAAATAACAGATTCAATTGAAATTGCAATTTTGGAATGTTTTATGGTCGTTTAAGTGATTTAGGAATGGAAAGCTCCTTAGAATACTTTTCAACTCCACACACCCTAACCTTAGCCCTAATGACTTTAATGAATGGCTTTAGCAGATAGGATCAACTGACAGACTTTCTCTTTCAGTCTCCACTTTCCATTTGTGTCGAAGTGATTTAAGGGGAACAAAGTTGATAAATCATTTAAGCGCCGTCTTGGGCAAAGGATGAGCCTTTGTCTAAGTCCCCTTGATGAGAAATGAACTATTAGTAACCTAATTCCAGCGGAATTTAGGCTAAGTTTTAGTCTGAATGCTTTTCTCAGCGGAGAGTCCAAAAGTTTGGACTCAATCAAGGCATGACAGATTTATGTTGCGATTGGAGATCATTAGAAGGGAAAGTCAAGGAAAGTCGTAAGACATTCTACAAAATCATTGAATTTGAGTCACCACTAATTTGATTCATTTTCTCTTCCAACTTTTCAAAGTGTTTCCCAGCAGTTCCATTTCCACTTTTAGACATGAAATGAAATTACTTTTTAAATTGCTAAAATCCCATTTCTGCACTTTGGAGGGACATCAACTTCACTTTCACCTCCGCCAGTAACGCTTTTCGTTTTTTTCCTTCTTTGGTTCCAGAAATTGAAGGAGTTGATCCCGACGAGAAAGTTTTCCTGGAACGGCTCAACAACACTTCACGCTTTTACGAGACGATACCACGAGCGGTGCGAAGTGCTACTGGACAACCATTAGCAGCTACCAAAGGCATCAACGCTCCAAATAATCGACACCTCTGCAACGTAATGACCCCATACTTTCTCCAGCGTTGTTCCTGGAATCTCATTTATAATTTACGTTGAATACTTTTCTACAGGTGAGGGAGGAAGTCACATACGCCGAACTCTCCCTTCCCGGCAGTCCAGCCTTCCACCAAACGACTTTTGGGCATCATCAGCCCCACCAAATCGCTTCCCTCTCTCCGCGCCACCATTCCCATGCCCAACAAACTGAACCAATTATATATGCTCAAATTGATCCGCTCCGTGGTGTGCCGCCGTGTCAGTACAGTCCAAGTAGTAGCTGTAGCACTGCACCCTTGGTAGGAGTTACCGAGCAGCAGACGCAGACTGTGGGGCCATACTTACCGACGTCCCACCTTCACCCACTTCAAACGCCACCCACAGAGGTAGAATATTCCAAATTCATGACTACACTCCTTCCGATTAGGGAAAGCACGGTGTGACTATGAAGCCTCCTCGTACAATGCTTGCTATCCTACATGTTTTCCAATTTCGCCATTTAAAACAACTACATGTACTACCCTCTTTTCAAAAAATTTCAAAGCTGAAAAAGAAATGTGCAATCATGCAAAACATTTTGTTCCTATTTTTCTAAAAAAAAACGTGAAAGGTAATGCTGACAATACTCCAGTAATATGGACATTTTGTCCTTATTGGTAGGGTTTATACAATTGCCAAATAAAATCAAATAAATTTACCTGCCTTCAGAATTGTATTGCTTATTTGTTGTCTTAATGCATGATATCCGGGTATATTCTTAGCTAAGGCTTTCATAAAAATTAAGCTGTAACGCCTAAACTTGCTTATTTGGATACTGCGATGAAGTTTTTCTAGAAGAAAGTCGTTGGCGTTCAACTTTCTCTTGCATGACATTTCTCTTGTCCCATAACTGCTTCGAGTTATGTTTCCGCGTGAGTCACAATACAGAACAGAAAGTTATATTCCAAGGACACTGAAAAATTACAGTTCGCTACAAGAACTTTCTCTATGGTTTTCAGGTGGAGGACTTTGTGCGTATTCGTCCAGAAAGTTCGCATGCGATGTATTCGACCATCAACACAAGAACAAACCTCAGATTTTGAGGCGCGGAAGACGCTTGAGAAAATTAATTACAATTCCGCAGATAGCCAAAACAAAGCATAAATTCTAGTTACAATTCCAATTATCGACAACTTATATGAAATGATTTATTTGATACCAAAGACAAAAGAAAGATAGTAGACTATTAAAACTTAATTATTGTACCCAAAGTTGTTGTTCACGGATTTGAGTAATTCGTTAACTTTCCCGTAATTGACGACTTTTTATATTTTGCATTGAAGAATTGTGTTATGCAGCAATTTCCTAATTAAAAGCTGCAGAGAAACCATGTTAATTACAATTAATTTGTAAGGGGTATTAATTAGATAACTTATATTTTCCAACTCTTGGATTTTAAAATCCATTGAAGCAGACTAAATTAAAGATAAACTGAAAATCAAAAGTAGTTTTAATGTCACAAACGTGGTATAGAATGGTAGTATACGTGAATTATAAGTAACTTTTCTTTTTGTACTTGAATTTCGCTTTTGAATAAGTTTATTAATCTAAAGGTAAAAATGTTATAAAGTGATGTGTACAGAAAAGAAGGAGCTCAAAACTCTACATGTGAAAGTAAGACTTGTTAGAATTAAGTTGTTAGTAAGTTCCACAATCGGTAGGAGAATTTATAAGAATTTAATCCTAATGAATGTGCTAAATAAAACTTCTACGTTATGATCGTGACATATTTGTTTTTCAGAATTAATCACCATCATTGCATAAAGGGGTTCATGGAAAAGGAATTTTCAGCCAAAGTCATGCTTTGCATTCGCTCTTACGACGAAAAACGGAAGTGAAAGCATTTCCGGCACTCAACTTACCCAGCATCAAGAGGCGATGCAAGTGACGCAGTGAAAGTGGACCCAACTTTCACTTCTTTCTTACGCCGCTAGAAGCTTCGATGCTTTTGCGATCAATAATTAGGGATATTTCTTGGTTTCAGTAACAGATGGAGAAAGTTTGTTGAAAGCGAGCATTGTCTTAAACTAGTATTTCTTTTTAAAACTTGCTAACCTTGTGGGTTTTGCACATTGAATGCATAAATTCTTGAACTAAATCGGCTTAAATTTAATTTAAATTTGAGTCCATAAACTCAAATTTACTAAAAAAAATAACATTTTAAAAAATACTTTCGGGCATTGAACGTCTTTAGACAAACTTTTAGACCAAATGGCATGAATATTGAATTTTTAAAACACATGATAGGCCCAAGTTTTTGCTAACATTTTAGAAAAGGTGTTATAAAACTTACCAAAGTAATTCAACAATTATTAATTGTCGTACTTTTTTTTTTTCGAAAATTACATCACCCAACAGTAAGTCTCTTTACAAATACAAATTATTGTGAGCGTCTGCAACGCAAGCCACCGAACGCCTTTGGAGGGAGTGTTTGAGTCGAAAGTTGTAAACCGGAATTCAGGGACGTGCCTTGCCTACCGACTAGAATTTTCTCTGCTCGATTCATTTTTCAAAAAAGTTAGAACGTAAGCAGGAAGTGGGCAAAGCAAGCGCTTGAATTAAATTCATCTCAAAAGTTACCACTCTTGGAGAGTGATTTCCAATCAAAGTTGGTTGTAGTGGGGATTGGGGAAGATCGAGGCTCGGTTATGATTTCAAATCACGAAATCACTTACAAAGGCATTAGTGCTTCATTTTTTACTCTGCGCTCCGTCGCATCTTCACCGTTTTCATTCCTGCTAACTTCATTGAAATCGTCCGCTGTACCCTGCGTCTTTCCAAGGGCTTCTAAGGAGACGCTGACCAAATTCTCTCTCCTGTTTCCTATAACTTGTACTTTCACTTTCTTGTAACTCTAAATCAAATTGGCGAGATGGCTCTGAAAAAGAAAGTTTTGGGGAGATGCCTTACAACAGACTTTCCTGGCGTTGACCACCAACTTTTTAGTAAGAGTGAGGCTCCAAAGTTTTTCCGTCGATCGCAAAGTGTTGTTGGTGGACCTTAACTTTTGGAGAGACTCCATGCTAACTTGGCCCTTCTCTTTCTGTCAGAAAGTGACCAAAGTGTATAGAACGGCGGCGCATGAGCCAACATTTGAGTGTCTTCGAGAGGAAAAGAATAATTCTATTGTGTGTGTCATTCGAGTTAAAAACTTTTGAGAAGGAGCGGAAATGGAAATATAAGTTTGAGCTCGAGATTTATGGGAAAGTTTACAAAGTTCCACAACAGGTTAGATATGTCATCGCCAAATATGTTCCTCGAATATCACTGCCACTAATATTCAATATAATATAAAACTGTGTTAAAATTATTTACAAGCGTCTGTTTTATGAAAGAAAAAAAAACTTGAGATGCGCTCATGTGTCTTCCTCGACTAGGAAAATATTAAACAATATTTTTCCATGAGTCTTGAACACTTCGTCGCTCATCTCCTGAATGAATTAATATTTTCTTTTTCTAAGCCTCATTTTATAATCATTATATCATAAAACACTAAAGCATATCTTGGTTCAGGGATTTAATTACGTAATATAATGTTTCCCGTTTTTTGTAGAAGGTTTTTGAAATTGGTTAAAAAAATTATAGAAAGTAACCTTGCTTATATTTCATTGAAATTACAATTTTTGACACAGACTTACGAGCTTACAAATTTAATTTTTTATAAAAAAAAAAAGAAGCTTCTTCTACAAAACTTTAGCAAAAGAAACCAAAGTGTCAAAGACTCAATGACGAGAGGCTGCGGCTGCGGACGGGTTAACAAGGAAACCTCTGTGTAAAACCCGCGTTTAAAGATCAGTTTTAGTGGGATTTGGAAATTCAGTTCTGAGAATGCACTGTTTGAGCGTCGTATTCTACCTGGTCCTTGTCCAACTACGGCGGCGGGTTGAATAATGGGCACAAAGAAAATATATTGAACGTGTTGTTCCGTAATAACTTTTGCCAAGTCAAGAGGAGAGAAACGAGACTAACTGCAGTTGGAGGGGATAAAGCATGACATCTCTGGCCGAATCGAATTCATGCCGTAGCTCACGCAGCGTCGCCAAGAAAAGAACGAGATGCGATCAAGCAGCTTTGGGCTTTACAAGTAGCCAACCAAAAATAGTTACGGCAGTATTAGACAATATTTTGGGGCGCAATGGTCCGTTTGTTTCCCGCTTTTGTCCTTGACGCTCGCTTTTGCACGTTCTTGCCAAAATTCTACGACAGTGACCGCAAGTTCTAGACAAGGGCCTCTTACGAATGTTGTCCTTTTCTGGATGTGAGCTGCAAGCGAAAATTTATTTACAGCTGGGCCCTGGATCTCATAAATCACAATCACAACAGGGCTTATGAGAAAAAAAATAATCGTAGATGGATACAACTGCAGATTCAACAAGGAGCATATTATTTTCCGTCCAAATTATTATTTCTGTTTTATTTTTGCTTCATGAAACCTTTGCAGAAAAATCATTCATTTATATTTATAGTTTCTAGAATCTAAACGACTTTGCCATTTCTATCAGACAATCTTGGCAAAAATTGAGTTGGTTGATTCGAATTCTAAATGTGCTTCTATGATAGCTTTCAAATTAATTTATTTTAAGCAATTCTGGTACATTCAAATCATTTTTATTAAAAATTCAAATTAAAAAAGATTACGCGACGACAAATTGCGATCAATCGAGCACTATAATACCCAAACCTAAACCAATCTTGTAACTAAAGTTCAGAAAATTAA
>VYYI01003393.1:0-12314 GCA_021029175.1 Bilobella aurantiaca
TCGTTCCAAATTACTCAATTGACCAGGCAAAATATACTGGCAGAAAATCCGGCCTCCCTCAAATCACTTGTTCCTCCTCATCATCCCTCGTCTTTTGGCCATACAAATACTGGCTCAAACACACATAAACACACCAACCTACACACACACACACACACACACACGCATTGGAAGCCCGAGCATTGAGCTTCATTCTCCCCAGGGGAGTTCAAGAGGCAGGGCCGAGCTTCCAAGTACTCAGTTCGCATTAAAATTAGAGAGAGAGAGAGAGAGAGATAGAGAAAAATGTTGATAGTGGATGACTGACCTTTCCGCAACCAGGGATGTGGCAAGAGTGGATATTTTTCTTCCTCAGGTGCGCACCTGCTGGTCCAAGCCGCTCAGCTTCTTGACAGTTTGGACAATCACAAGTTGCTCGACCAGTGTATCTTCTCTGAGAACGAGGTGAAGGCACCTGCTACGACCACAAAGGATACATATATGTGAGCCCCCGATCAATATTTTCATCCAAATTACTCATTTTCATCATCATCATCATCTTCATCATCATCATCATCCTCATCCAACAGTTACACCAAAGGATATATTATAGGCCTATATGCCATGGCAACTCAACAGCAACTCCTCATCCTCATCCTCATCCTCATCCTCATCATCATCATCATATGAGTCATGACATGACCAACCCTGTATCAGTCTGTCCGTACGTCCACCAGTCACATGACATAAACTGGATTAACATTTTTATAGTTGAAAATGTTGGATCATTGGGAATCTTGTGGGGAAAATCTGGATCGGAGTTGTTCCATGCATGCAGGCTGGCATGCAACCATGCAACCATGCATGCCTGCAAGGGAGTCTTCTGGCAGAGCCCTTGACATAGCCGTCTAAAATCAGTGAGTGTGTGTGTGTGTGTGTACACAACTCTTCCCGCATGTTCCCCCCAATCCTATCCCCTGTCACATGGAGCATTTGTGTACACAGTATTGTTGGGCACGACGATCTCGCACGGGATAGGTCCATCTGGATGACAAGAGCCAGTGAGGAGCGAGTGGAGAGAGAGAGAGAGAGAGAGGGAAAGAAACTGTCGAGACATGACTACTATCGTGACTATCAATTTTCAAAGCGGAGTCGTGGCACAGTCAGGAATTTATCTGCATAAATAAGCGAGTTCCAAATCCATGATGCTCGCCGTGCAAAAGTTTTCTTTTTCTTTCGTTTCTTTTTTTTCCTTTTTGCGCCGTGTATTATTTTCCTCTGTCAAAGAACGGGAAAAAGTTTATCATTGCTCTTCGCACACACATACACACACGCACACACAATGTGCAGCAGCAGCAGGGATGTAAAGGACCGCGGCCACTGCACGAAACTGACTCCCATAATCCCTTATTGTCAGGGAATGAGTCGTCGTCGTCGTCGTTACAGAGTCGTCTCCGCGCGCCGCCTCACGAAGGAAATCAACGGGGGGATAAGGAATGGTGTGTGTGTGTGTGTGTGTGTGTGCGCGTGTGTTTGTATGTGTCTGTGTGTGAGTGTATATGGTGCGAGAGCAGTGAAAAATAAGAATTTCGTATGAATGAGAAACGGCGGGGAATGGTGTAAGTGCCTGTAGCTGTGTGCGCATATGTGTGTATGTGTGTGTGTGTGTGTGTGTGATACAGGTAAGTCACGACTCTTGCTCCGTTCCCTCCAGTTATTAGCGTCCAGTCATTCCGCACACACTATAAGAGCTTATTGCCATACAGCGAGGTAAATTACAGAGTAGAAACTATAAATTGATAGATGGATGACTCCCATTAATGGGAACATCTAAAGTGAGGGGGTAGCATGGAGCTTCCGATCATCATTTCCTCCCCATCCCCACCCTCCCTCCCTTCTCTCCTCATATGTACAAATGTACATATACATGCATACACATGATCATGTCTATGTCCACATTACATGCTCGGAAATAGGACGGACAGTACGGCTGCCGAGTGTCCAAGAGTACAACAACAACAACAGCAACAACAACAACAAGTGTGAGTGAAATAGAGGATATAAAGTCTCGACTGCATCGGACTGGATCGGATGAGATGAGGTTTGAGTTTAGCCAATGCAACACTAGCTAACTGCCTCAGACGTATACTAACAAATATATATAAATATACATATAATGTCATATGGAAGAAGTGAGTGAGTGGTGATGAACTAACCTGCGGTAGAGATGCTTGACCTAAACCAAAAGGAGATGCAACACTTGAGCCCACGCCCTGTGATGGCAGCATTGACTTGTACGTATCCTGTGGTGGTTCAGAGGTTGTCGTTTAGTTGTCATTTTCGTAGTAGTAGTTTGGGCAAGTGATAGGAGTTGGAAGTAGTAGCAGAAGTATCCATCCACGATATCATCATCATCATCATCATCAACGGCCCAACAGAGTCCGGGTCACCAGCACATTTTCCCAATAAAAGAATCCAAAAAAAGAGAAATTCCCCATGAGAAACTCCATGTTTTCCTTAATGATGTATTATAGACACACAGACACTGACGACTGTTGGTGTGTGTGCGTGTGTGTGTGAGTGTGTGTGTGTGCCCCTGTATGTCTCTCCGAAGCAATAGCACTTATTACTACTACCCCGCAATTCCTCCTATTCAAAGAGCCAAAGTACTATGATTGAGAGGGGGGAATGAGAGAGCAGACATAGCCTTTCCCCACAATTATTCCCTACACAATAATATTCATGTGTACCCTCCGCATCGCCGCGGCTGTATCATCACATCCTACACGGTCATGGCGGCGGCGGCGGAGACCCCAAGAAATCTCTACATTGTATCTATGAGTATAGTTGGCGTAGTCATAGTAATAGCGGCAGCGGCAACAGTAACAACAATAACAGTAACAGCAGCCGGGCAATGTTGTACAGTCAACCCAGTCATCAGCCCATGATTCATATTTATTGGCACTCCACATGCCGGTGCTGATGCTGCTGCTGGTGTTGTTGCTGCTGCTACGGATGATGGTTGAGGAGGGGCGGAGTCGGGGCGGAAAACCCCCTGACCTGCCCCTCCACCTCCACAACTCATGGCCATATATGCATACGGATACATATACAAGTGGCGCAGCCTCCTACATTTCCCATCCCAAAAGGCAAAGGATTCTATTTGACACGGTGACAGGTTCATTTGGGATAATTATTTACTGCGCAAGTCAATTTGAAAGTCCCCTTTAAATCCCTGTTTGTCTTCGTCGTCCCCTCCGCTCACTCTCACAGTCCCATTGTCACTGGACTCTTGAATGGCTTATTTTGCCCACAAAATTATAGTAGCTGCACAGCCTACCCCCACCCCCGCTTAACCCCAACGCTAACGTCTGCTCTGCTTGATCGTCATTGTCATTATCATCTTGAGCATCTTCCAAGTCTACTTCTGTTGGAGGGGAGAGATTTGAAGAGATGATGATGTAGTACTGATAATTTTACCATGTGTAAAGGGCAAGAGAGAAGATTTTGCATACCTGAAGAAGGTGTTGACCCGAGGTCAGTATGTGAGGGTTGGAGGCAGCCAGGGAGTGTGTGAGGGAGGAGTAGTCATTGTAGTTGGACATTTGGTGATGGGCATGATGGGGATGGTGCATCCCGGCCGTCACGGCTGCGGGTGTGATTCCACTGCCAGCTCCAACATCCAGCCATCCGGTCCCTGCTGCCGCCCCGTGTACAGCATCCCACCATGAGGACCCATTCATTCCTGACATCTGCTCGAACAATAGCAACGCAAATTTTTTTTACTCTCCCAGTCCGGATGCAGAGGAGAACCCAGTGGGCAACCCTTTAACGCCCCTCCTTCCGCCATACAAATATCACATCAATAATCATCGTGGAGGGTCCAGTTTTGGGAGATTGTGCGAGAGCTAACTCGACAATTTCCCTACTATCATTACAATTACGCTCTTTCATCACCAGGGTAATCAGTATATAACGTGGGACAAATTAATGTGGTTCACACGAGCGATTGAGTACACTGAGAGTGAGAGTCAACTTACGTCTGGTTTGATTCCTGAATGAGCTCCGGACATGGCGTTGAAGGGCCAGGAGTCATAGGCGACGCGGGAGTAGACGCCCACGGCTCCAACACCGCCCTCCACCTTCCCAATGAAACCGGGCGGGCTTTGATCACCGCAGGAGGCTGAATTCGCCGACCTGTGGGTAGCAAGAGAAATGACATACGATTTAGACCCCTTCAAAGTGTAAAGTCTCTCACGAGTTGAGCCCTTTTGTCATGACTATATGTGGTGGGAAATAAATTAGTAGTATGCAGCCATCTCCAAGGCTCACATCGTCCCGCCATGATCCATGATCATCATGAATCATGAATCCAGCATTCTCCAAGATTGCACATTTGGAAAAAAAACTTTTAGGTGTCAATAATACTAAGATTCAAGTATAAATATCCATCATTCTCTTTACTCCACTTGGGCTCCATAAATACTAAATCACACTGCCAAATAGCATCTATTCCTGGAGAAAAATAACTGCTCCTTTGAAAGTGCTAAAGTTTAGCCAAATGTTTTGAAGACACACGTCCACTTGGTCTCCCACCCGAACAGATCAACTTACTACCCATAAACTCCTCACCATCATACACATCCGATCCGGGTCTGGAAGGTTCAGGAATGCTTCCTGCCTTCCATCCTAACCGTCAACCTCTCCTTCACGACCCCACATCGGGGGCGGAGATGGGAATTAACGGAGAGTATTGAGACATAAATTCCTATTCCACATCCATACCCACCCCGCCCCTCCTACTCCCAACTATGTGGCAGAAGTAGTAGTAGTAGTAGTAGTAGTAGTAATAGTACTCCTTGATCAACTATGCCTGACTTTGTATAGGGAGCAACCGGCGCCTGCGCCAGGAATCCCACATGGCATCACCAGAGCTATTTCTATACTCATCCAATATAATAATTCCTCCTCGGGAATCCACTTTGAGGATCCAAGCACGGGGAAGAGCAGCACGAGCGGGTAGAAGAAGATGCGGGTTCACTCCAACTTTGGAAATTGGAAGTTGTAAATTCATGTGGGAGGGACTGTGGGGAGGTCTCGTGACTGGTGGAGAGGAGAAAGATCCCCTCTCGTCTGTAGCTACATGGTAAAAATATAATGCTCCGTGCTAAAACATTGGATGCACTTGAGCGAGCTTGGAGAAGGACTGGATTCTTTGGCCCATCATCATCATCATCATCAACATCAACATCATCATCACCAACATCATGGAGGGAGCAGCGAGCTTTGAAGAGAGAGGCTGGGGAAGAATATGTTGTGTGAGGTTTTACCCGTGGAAGTAGAGATCAGCTCCGTAGGTAGGCGTGGTTGCACAAGAGGAAGAAACGGGGGTTCTACTATAGGAGTTATGATTGGCGGATGTGACACATACGGAGGATGCAAGACTTCGTTGAGCAGCGCTCAGGATTGAGACTCCCCCGTGAGGAAGTGAGTTGGCAATGGAAGATCCACCACCGCCACCCCCTCCGCCGCCGCCGCCGCCACCCCCACCCCCACCGCTCCCACTTGTCGGTGTGGTCGCCACATTGGAGTGTCCTCCGGGCCCGAGCCCCATCGACGGTGACTTCTTCCACGGGTGAAATCCTTTCCCCACCGCCGCATCCGCCAGAGGAGGTGGACTCTTTGAACTTAGTTTATTACATTGAGCTGCCAGCATGGCCAATGGAGTTCCGCGAAGTCCCGGGTGCTCCTGAAATTCAAACAAGGACATGCAAACAATTCAAATCACCTTTCCATCGGAAACTGTACAACAAATTTATCCAATACTCCCACAACCCCCGACACACATGACATTATTATTACACGCACGCTCACAAAACATGGAAGGGGAACACGAATACTAATATTAATATCCATATTATAATACTAATAATAATAATATCAGAACGACAAGGAATCCAACAACACGGGGAAGAACCGTAGGAATATACAGCATGACAAGGACAGAAAGTTTTTGCACAAGTCATCGTTGGCAGCTCCTACATCTACCGTACATACTAATAACCCTTTCAAAATTATTATCCATTTCACATTACTCTGACTTGTAGACGGCATGGCGGGCAATGGCGGGCCGACCAGTGCTCCATATGTCTGCACTTTTCCCCTATTAGCAGGGACCCAGTCATACATATATATTTATGCTCCATGTACATCTGTATGCACAAACACCCTCAACCCCCCGGCGCCGTACCCATTGTCACCCCAAGTGCATACATATACATGTGAACCAGAGACGACATAATTTCTGCCAAACAGCCGCCCGCGCCCAAGGGGGGCGTCCAATATCTGGCACAGCAGTGCGGAAATAATCCATATGAATATGCATCCTCAGCCCCGCGGGGCACCTCCGGGACTCACACTGGTGGAGGTGGGCCGAGTTGTATATTTTTTGAAACTTTTCATGAGGACCCCAGACTATGATCATCATCACCATCATCATCATCATCAACATCATCATCATATGACTTGGAAAACCTTGGCAATTTGCGAGGAGGAACAACTGTGTGGAACTGTGAAACTCCAGCAGACGATATGAAAATATCCTGCTCCGAGACCCACCACAAAAGGAAAACTCCACTGTAGTGGTGTGCGGGGGGAACTCAAAGAATCCGCGCGCGCTCTCTCTCTCTCTCTCTTTCTCTCCTGTCTCTTCAAATTTTCATGAAGCAATCAATGTTCTATATAGGATAATAATTATTGTTTTCCCTTCATATAGTTCGGAATAGGACTCGGCCGGGTGTTGGGTCTACTTGTGTGTGTGTGTGTGTGTGTGTGTGTGTGTGTGTGTGTGTGTGTGTGTGCGTGCGTGTGTCTGCGCTCGTTTCTGTATATGCAGTATATTTGCGGACTGACGACCGTCGGTGTCGGAGCGAGTGGTGGCAGTTGTTTGACCATGCCACTCCACTCGGCGGCTTCCTTCATGTTCAACGCGGAACAGGGTAAAAGTCTCATGTATAGTCAAGGAAATCGCTGAATAATATCTGACTGGAGTTGACGGGGACTGAATATGGATCAATAAATTTGAGCTACCGCCAAGCTACTACGAAAACTACCGCACGAACAGCCACCACTGTGAGAGAGTGGGAGCAAAGCCTACGGTGGTGATGGTGGCGGTGCATAACACTTGGCTTCTTTACGCCTCCAACTTATTCCCTCTCCTCCACGTGCTTCCATTTTTCATCCAAATGGTCAATATTTCGATTTTGTGGTCAAACAAAACTGAATAAACTCCTCTCGCTCTCGCTCTCTCTCTCTCTCTCTCTCTCTCACCTCCAAGAATCTTGAGAGAGACAGAGCGCTACGGGAAACACGCACGCACCCAGGCACGCACGCACTCATCCAGTCAGTCAGTCAGTCCCTCCGCGCCAGTTGTAAGTACTAACGTAAGTGTGTGTGTGTGTGTGTGTGCGTATGCGTGTGCGTTTTTGAATGTGTCCGTGTGTGCCGACGGATTCTATGGAAGAGACAAATTATCTCCGTCCATTTCCCACACACCATTTCACAATTCATTCCATACCACCAAACCTCCCCCACTCCCCCCCCCCACCCACCCTCTTCCATACCCTCCCAATGAGAAACCATATTGGCAAAAGTTTGGACGTACTATTATTACTATTATTATATGCTCACCGGCTGGATGTGGCACTAACTCTCGCTCTCTCACTCGCTCGCGCCTCCATGACTCTACTGTACACACAACTGGAGGTTCATTACTACAGACAGAGTTTAACGGGACTCCGGAACGCAAAATGCTAATCAGAGCTGTGATCAGGGAGCCCATATATAAGTGTGTGTGTTCCATGACCGTGTCCGTGTGTGTGTGTGTGTGTGTGTGTGTGTGCCGACCGGTGAGCCCTGGATATATGGATGCATGTGCATACATGTGCGCATACATATATAAATGCTACGAATTTGGCCGCAACTGCGCCGCCAAGTATTTTTTATTATTATGAACCCCGCCGAGCCAATCAAGCTGAAAGTGTGAGAGACGATGGATAGATAGATGGATAGAGAGATAGGCTAGATGGTATCCAGCTATCCGCTTCTACTACTATTTGACAGGTACTAATACTACTGGTACTGTAGTAGTCAAGTGGTAGTAATTGTGGTGGTTGCAGTAGTAGCATGGATGGGGGACCCTTGTTGGAGAAGATGCAGAGTGAGAGACGCCTTGATCGTCGTCGTCGTCGTCATCATCATCATTTTGTGGGAGCACATGGGAAGAAAAAGTAATTTTTCGCTAACTATTCCAGTTTTAAATTGGTCCAACTCCTCTCTCTCTCTCTCTCTGATGGAATCCTTGGGTCATTAATGAATTCCATCCTGATGAGGATGACGAGAGAGTTGTTGAAGGAAAGGAGGAAGAAGAAGACGACGACGACGACGGAGAGAAAGAAATAATATTTCCAACATCATCACGTCTCTCCGAGAAGATCTCCTCGAGGAACCTCGTCTCTCGTCAGACAGAATTAGGCCCCCTTGGGATCTAGTAGTCACACACACACACACACACGCATGCGCGCACACACACACACACACACTCATATGGGAGTGTGTATACGAACAAACGGGAATTCCCAAGCCGGGAAATGAGTATCTGAGTGGAATTAGAAGGAGATTTCTACGCCATGATGATGAAGAAGATGATGATGATGATGATGATGAAGAAGAAGAAGTAGAAGACGACGACTAAGGAGAAGATGAAGAAGGAGACGGTGATGATGATGATGATGATGAGGATGATAATGATGGTCTCTGTACTCGAGTGAGATTCCCTTGGAGAATAGCACTGCACTGCTCTGCCTCTGCTTTACACCATCAGAACTTAGGATGCGGACAGGAGTGAGAGAGAGAGGGAGAGAGAGCGCGGAGAGCTAACTTTTTCTCGGTAATCAGGATTTAGTGTAGGCACGTCAAACGGTCCCATTTATCGCCCAATCGCCAATCAATTAATTGGAATTCCAATGGAAACTCACGCCCCTTTTCAGAATTAATCGGACCAACTTTTGAAGACGTCCCTCTTTCCCACTCCCACAGCCAGTCTGAGTCTCTCACTCAGGCAGTGAGGCAAAAGCCAGGAGTAGGAGCGGTGATCTGAGAGAGATGAAACTCACTCACACTTCCAGCCCATTCTACGTGTAAGTGTGTGTGTGCATGTGTGTGTGTGAGTGAGTGTGCAGTGTAATGATCCGTAAGGCTCCGTCTCGTTACTCCAAATCCCCTGTACACACTGCACCACTGATGACAAGAATCCACTCACATTTTCAAATTTTTCACCGCGCATCACCCATTTAGAGACAATGCATGGAGGACATGTGGTCCACAGTCTCCTCCTCCATTCTCCCCCCCCCCCCCCTTCACCCGTATTTCCTCTTGCAATTTCGTACGGGAGAAAAAGATCAACTTTGATGATGACAATGAGCTGCAGTATTTATGCCCTTGCTCGAGATCAATATGTGACTATTACTCTGACGCGGGGGAGGGGGGTCAAACGTGAGGGAGTTCAAGTTCCCCAAAAATCCTGTCCCCTTCTTCTTCTTCTTCTTCTTCTTCTTCTCTGGAAATTTTGACGACTCTTATTTCTGGTTGAGAATGAGATGTGGGAATAGTTAGGACGGTCGGGTGAGGGTAAAATAGTAGAGTCGTCGTAGTTCAATTGGTAGTGAGTGAGGGGTGAAGTTCCCGCTACCCTATAGCACGCTCCCAACATCTCAAGTTGCCTATTTTAAGCTATAGGCTGTGAGAGGAAAGAAGACGACTGAGCTCACAAGTCAGTGTGTTTCGGCTCACTAGGAAAGTCATTAGCCGGAGCTCTCTCATAAACAATCTGTGCGAACAAATTTCCTCCAATTAGTCATATGACCCTTGAGCAATTTCCCACTACTACTGTTACGAACGGGAGGAGGAGAAGGCTCGTCTTCTGCCGTCGTAGATACAGGGCCTCCGTGTGGATATGTACACACGATAGTGAGCACCTCGTCATCATCGCCACCATCATCATCATTATCATCATCAGCATCATCATCATCATCATCTTCATCTTCAGCGTCGTCGTCGTCGTCGTCGTCGTCGCTACCGCAACCACCAAATGACTAACAACATAGAGGGAGAGAGAATGAGAGAGAGAGAGAGAGAGAAGTGGAGCAAGATCAACTTCATACATATCCGCCGCCTCATGTATGTATATAGCACACACAAATGAGCGTCCGATCCCACAAGGGTTAGATACATAATGTATGAACATAACCCGTCAACTGAGGCCACGAATACACTCTCCGCAGGACTCGGATATCACAGTGGTATTAGTCGTAGTAGTAGCAGCAGTAGTAAAAGCACCAGTGGTGGCTCCCTGGTCCTTAGAGTCTAACTGCGCCTATTTTCCACCAGATTTGCCTGCATAATGTGTGAGTGTGTGCGTGCATATGTGCCTCAGCTGGATTTAAATGCGTCCCGTCTGCATGCAGGAAGGGAAGGCCGGTGCATTAGTTTCATGTGGAGAACTATTGATGTCGAACCCCTGCTGGGTTACAGACCTACCGACCGCCAAAAGGACACAAATCATCCTCAAAAGTGCCTTACTGTCAACCCCATAAAACCTATCCAGTGTAATATGACCTTTTTGCACACGCACTCCCGGCGGCTCACTCACTCACTCACTCACTCGCTCGCTCGCTCACTCGCTCGCTCGCACCCTCGCTGTGACTGAGTTTAGGATCCGAATGGAAGGCATATGATGATGGTGATGATGATGATGATGATGATGATCACCTCCAGTACTTATTAGTCATGTACACTTTGGAGCTCCCTAATAAGCTCACCATGGCTCCACAAACATACACACACACGCACACACTCCATCTCCATTTGAAATCTCTACATATGTCCTCGGGGTTGGAGCGAGCACATGCGGATCACTTTTCCCACCAGCACCACCAGCACTAGCACCACCACCCGCACTCGGGCATTTACACTCCCCGCTTCACACGAGCCAACCGGTGGGAAATGCGGTGGAGGGGAAAATCATTTCCCCCCTACTCTTGACTTTTCCCACCCGGGCGGCAATAACCATAAAATTTTATAATGTCCTCCCCGGCCGCCTCCCGCACCACCCCCCACCCCCTTTCCCGTAACTTTTATTCCGTTCCGGACGGTGGGGATTTGGACTACTGTGGGGAAGAACGTTGACAAAATCCCACATTTGTTTCTTCCGGAGGTCTTGTAAACAGGGGGTGCCCTGCCCGGTGGTGAGGAGGTGCCGGACGGAGGGGGTGAAGATTTCAACAACAAGGGATCACCCGCTTCTGCAAGCGGGGGTGAAGAAGATCTCTCAACGACTGTGGGATCACCCGGTGGAGCATCCCTTGGCACTCGCCACCCCAGCGAAACGACGAGGACGACAAGATGCATTAGGGAATCCTGTTAAAAGTCATGAGCCACTCTGTAAAATCCCTATTCTAATTCCTCCTGTTTGGAAGCCTGAGTGACTGTAAGTGGGAGAGGATCGGACAATTTGTTCCCACTTCCGTCAATGATCTCCGACCCATTATCCTCTGAAGGACACGACCGTTACTGCGAGGGAGCTGCTGCCGCCGTGTGTTGTGTGAGGGATGTGCCTGCCTGCCTGCCTGCCCTTGCGGATCTCTCAAGTGGAACGGGGCGAGGGGACACGACGAGCGACATGAGCGACAAGCTCCGCTTCCCTCTCACACAAAAACATAGTCATACTACCAGTTGTAGCAGTTGTGTAGTCATAGTAATGGTGAAGGTAGCTGTAGTCTCAAACCACGACGGAAAAAATGGCCAGTAGAAGCAGCTTCTTAATCATCGTCTCCTCTTTCTCAGCCTTCTCCCGTGGGTAAAAACAATTTCTCACATGATGAACTTCTCTTCTCGGTCTACTCATCTCAAGGCGCGCCGAAGGCGGCGGCGGCAGCAGCAGCGGCAGCGGCTGGCGACCACGACGACCAAAGCAGCGGCACCACCGGGGGAATTATCATCTCAACAATATCACTTTTCCAAAGGGAAATTGAATTAAAAGTTTGAGGCAAAAAATGATTTACATACATACATATATCTATATATATATGTATGTATATTAAAAAAATAGGAAAAAGTTTACAGTAGAATTAACGAAACGGGGGAGGAGCCTACAATATGAGCCATCCATGTATGATTCACGGTGGATCCAAGCCGTAAAATTTCCACTCATGCCCAAGTGGGAAAGGGGCGGGCGGGGTGGAGGAGACTAATGTGTGGCGGTGAGGGGGGGGGGGGGG
>VYYI01003394.1:0-12313 GCA_021029175.1 Bilobella aurantiaca
GTTTAAAATAAATCAACACAATAAGGAACATCGTTTCGGAAAGGATTTTCACATATTTATTTTATTACAGTAAGCATGAAATTATTGTTAAATACCGAAATAGTTGACTAGAGGCTACCTACTGTTAAATACTTGAGTGTCTTTTCCCTTTTAACGTTCGTTATAAGGGAAGTGTAATTTTTTACATTTCTGTTTTAATATTGTTCTTCCTATTTTTGGATGTAAGAGGTAGATTTATTGTTGAAAATGATTTTTTTACAATTCAAACTCCGCTTCACTTTTAAACTTATAAATGGCTGCTACGTTTGTCCTTAAGCCAATGTAAACCTCAGAGAATGATAGAGGCCATAAAACATTCCTTTAGACGGAAGACGTCTAAGAATCCATCGTGTTTAAAGGAAACCGCTCAACTACGTCTGGATTGTTCTGGAACAGGTTTTTTAAAGCCTGTTCTAAACACATACAAAAATACCAAAATACTAAACAAAATTCCAGCGTCCTAATACTTCCACTTATGATGAAAAAACCAAAATTTGGCCACAAAGAAATTATGGTTCCGGAAAGGTTACTTCGATTCATTTTCGAGATGAGTTCTATTTCGAGCTGACTTTCTTTTTTTCTACAGCGGGTGGGCGTACCCCGCCGTTTACCACCCTAGTAAAACATTATGATTTTCTAACATTTTCAACTTCACTGTTCTAAAACACTTTAAAAAAGTTTTATATTCAAATACCAAGTCGATTTTCTCTTCGTTTGCCCAAGAATCTCAAAGAAACATAAGACACACGGGACAGTCCAAGGCAAAAGACTCAAGGCGAAGGACGCCACTTCTTCATTTTTGAATTCAATTTGGCAAGATTCCCTAAAAAACTTTGTTCTAAAAATTTTGTTGTGTAATCACAGGAAGCCTAATTCCATTGGAAATACCGCAGTGTAATTTTCTAAGATCTGATTTGACTCACGCGTCGTCTAATTAAGTGAGCAACTGAAGATCCATCCAAAATCCCGGGTAATAGAGCCTGACTCAAGCAAAACTTTTCCATATGCTCTTCCCTTCCTTTCAAAACAGCATCCCAAGATCAGAACAAGGAGAATCTTTTTAAATGCATCTTTAGTTCGCATCTGGAGACTAGACTACAAAAGTTCCTTGTGTCGAAACAAGCATTTATAGTTTTTTAAAACACAGCGTTGAACTGAAAACTTTAAAATTTTGAACTCTTGAAAATATGGCACATCATCAAATTCAAGTGGAAGGAAAAGTAAAACGGGGAAAAACAGGTAAACTTTTTAGACTCATTTGAGATTTGCGTTGGATGCTTGGATTTGATTCCTAAAAGCAACCGTTTTCCGTTCAGGTGAATGGAACACGTTTTCGATTACGCCCAAAACGGATTTCGACAATGCACTGGGAAATATTACGGTATCGTTCGACGGCGTGTCGAAGCCGAAGATCGAATTTGAGTACGAAACGGGAAAAGTGGTGGTGAAATACTTTCCAGAACTGCCCGGAGACTACAGATTGGAAATTATGAAGGGTGGCTACGATATTCCTGGAAGTCCCTTTAAGTGCTCCATTGCAGCGAGCAGTAAGCCTGAACCTGAGAAAATTAAGGTTTATGGCGACGGATTAACCAAGGCTAAGCAAAGTACTGGCAACATTGTTACCGTGGATGTTAGAGAAGCTCATATTGTGGGTAAGAACCTCTTCGTTATTTGATTGGTTAGTTTCGTTAGTTTCAAGCTTTTTAAATATTTCCTATTTTTGCTTGTGTTAAGGTTAAGAGGGAATATTTGAAAATTTGAAATTTAGTTACGACATTATTGTGATTTGGAAAAATCTATTCATTTGTTCAATATTCATTTATGGTTGACATTTATTTTTGAAATTGCTTTTACAAGACCGTTTGACTTCGTAAATCAGTTTTATTTTCTCTAAAAATTCTACATATTTTTTCATTTATATTTTTTCTTTAGGCGTCAGTCTGAAAGCCTACATGTCCGGGAAAACGTTTCCAATGCGCAAGTACGGAAAACCAGACATTTACGTTTCTGAGGATACACCAGGGGAGCACACCGTTAAATTCGTGCCTAAGTTTGCCGGTGACTACAAATTGTTTCTGGAATTTGACAAAATCGTTGTGCCCGGAAGTCCCTTCGTGGTCAAAGTAGAGGACCCTTCTGCGCCGAATCAGGTTCAGAATTGGCCAGTACGCCAAAAGCCGAAGAAAGTACTCTTCAGCACACCAAGGGCCCAGCAAGTGTCCATAGTTGTCACACCTTGTCAGTAAAACCTGAGATACCATGTTATACTACTACTAATCATTGCATTCTTGAATATTGTCTAGCTTATTTGACACCAAGTATTTGCGGAAAAATACTAAGAGAGAAAAATCGCAATTTTAGTTGTAAGTTAGAATTTATTGAAGCAATATAGGCCTTCCTGAGTTAATTTGAAGTAATGGAATCAGGGGAAAAAATACTTCAAAATTGAAGTTTCAACGTTTCGCCGTAAATCATGATTTAATCCTAACATGACCAAAACTAGTTAATTATTTAATTCAAGTAAATTACAGGTATTCACTCTTCCCAAAAGTGGATTTACTGTCTTCAATTGCGGTGATGGCAAAATAAAGAAAGTGAAACTCAAATTAATTGTCATTCTGTGACAATCACAAGTCCTACGCCAAAAGTGGTCGCTAAGTGCCAAATATTATAAGCCATTTATCATCATGAGCTTTAATGCTTCCTTCCTGCATCATTCATCTTTCCGATCTGATTCCTTTGGCAAATACGAAACTGAAACTAAATAAGTACTTAAGAGGAAGAATGCTGTCGCATTTAGCAAAGACTACAAAAACCGATTTTGTGAAGGGATTCTACACGTATAATTGTTAAGGGCTCATCAATTTCCTGCCATGTTTTTTTTTAAATGTGACGTGAATGATGCCTAACTAATGGATTTTTGAAGATGAGAGATGCATAGGGAAGATGAGCATGTGAGTTGATGATTTTCTGAAAATGTTCAAGTACTTGTAAGGGAATTGCATTGTGTTCTTGATGCTACTTACTGGGTTACTGGGTGTATCATGCATAATGCAATGATGCAGATCTCAAGATTTACAGAGTGGAATGTAGGCGTACCTGTTGGAGATGCAGGGAATGCAATTTAAGAGGCATGATTTTTTAGCTTTTTTGCTACTCTCTTCAAATCATGAGTTACGAAATCACGGCCTAGCTGGAAATCACATTTCATGATTGCAGCTTCTTCATTTCTTTGACACAATTGATCTGCTTTTGCCTGAAAATAATAACACGGAAGGGACATTGAAAATTCAGCTCGAATAATTCAGTAAGTCTAAATATAAATTATTTATATAACAAATATTTTCGACTAGAGAAAAATCTCTGGCTGATTTCAATGATAGACTTAAAATTTTTTTGGAAAGCACGAAATACTTACAATTATCATTACTTCCATCAGGCCTAACTCAAAATAATTTTTTTTTTTCAATCTTTTTATTACTTTTTTTAAGTCTATTACAGCTATTTCACTCCGTGAACGAGCGAAATAAGTCCCTTTTAGAACCGGAGAGACAAAAGATTAAAGTGATTCCTAATATCTATCTCCAAGTTGGGCTTGTATGGCTATTTGTGTATTATTGAAAAATTAAAATATGTTAGTAATTAGATCCTAATTTTTATAGTTAATTTAAATTATAATAATTTAACTACATTTACTTAAAAAGCAAAATCTTGAATAAGAATTACTTACAAAAAATATTTTTTGGGGAAAGTTCTGAAGCTTGTCTAAAAATTTCCCCACCAATTGGCTTGGGTGCGTGATTTGTGAACCCTACCTCGACTACACCTCTTCTTCCCTCTGTAGAAAGGAAATTAAAATGAAATCGAGAAGATGGAACGGACGATTAGGTGCTCTTTTGTTTGGAAATGAAAATAAGAAATAAAATAAAAAGTGAGCGTGTGAATTCATCTTCATCTTTTGTCTCCTTATTATTACAAGTCAAAGCCTTCTAAAGCGTCCCTTCCTCAGTCATCGCCCAGCGTCCCTTCGCAACACAGCATCAATCCACTGTTCTATTGTTGGACACTTTTCGTCCAGGTCACTTCTACGACATTCAGCGACAGAGTCATGCGCCGCCTCAGTGGAACGCTCGCCGCCGCAGCCGCGCTCACAGGTCTCCATTTTTCATTCTCACTTGTCACCTGTCTTGTCGCCTGACATTTCCGAGGTTTTCATTCCGTCAAAATTATTTGTCTTTTTCTCAAAGGCCCTTTCTAATTTTAGCTTATGGGATTTAAAAGAAAGGTTCTAAAAATGGAACTCAACCAAGCGTATCCTGTATCCTTTTAAAAACACTATTCTCGCATTAAATTGAATTTGGAATCATTTTTTTTTTCAAAATTGAACTTTGACCTAACCGAAGAAAGGTTATGCATTTTAGCATTTTTTGGGCCTCTCGTGCCGCGATGTTGTAACTTCACGTGATCCAAATTGAAGTGAATGGGCACAAATGAAAGTTGCGTTACGCAGGAACGTAATGAAAACGAGGTCACGCTTAAATAATTTTAAGTGCTCTCGTTCTAGTAAAGCGTTTTTACAAGATGAAGAAAATTGCTCGTCATTAATTCCCTATTAGCTTAAAAGACTTTTATGCAGATCAGTGGAAGACAAAGGAAAAAGGAAGGGCGAATTTTGAGGAGGTTGCGACGTTACAGAGATGTAGAATCTGTACATGCTCTCTTACACACTTTCACTTTTGGGATTTAAATAAAAGTTAATGAGAGGCTCTGACATCTCAACATGACAATTAAAGTTGCAGCTAATTAAAATATTATGGCGGAAATTAGAACACTTATGAACTTGCACATTTAAGATCATTTCACCAATTATGCATCAACATCCGGTTTGCTCCTCGACTATCCTAATACAATGTCTCCGCATCTACTATGTCATTACAGGGTTGATTAGTCCCAATTAAATTATTTAATTAATTATTTCTTTTTAATTCCCTTTCAGTATTCACATGCATCCCTTTCACATTTGCTCAACAAACACAGCAGAGTAATAGTAACAAGCGACAGCAAGATCAAACGAATCCCTGTGACATCAAGGGCAAAGTGGTCAGTGACATCACCCACTGCGACCGCTACTGGGAATGTGTCGCTGGAAAGCCGGAACTTTACGACTGCCCCAATGGATTGGCCTTCGCAGGGAAAAACCGTGGAGTAGCCGACGGTATAACTAAATTAACTAATAATACTTAAACAACTTTTATAAATACTTAATAAGCCAAACAAGCCCGTCTTAGGATAGGAGGAATTCAATTTTCACTTATGGATCCTTCCTCATGTCTTGGGATGGGCTTGTTTGACCCATCATTTTGTGTGTGACCATCACCATACATACCCTGCCCTTGCTTTGTCACGAACTAATCCCTTTTTAATATATAAAAATATTAAATGTTTTTCACGTGTTGCTTGCATTTTTAGGTTGTGACTACCCATGGCGTGGAAATTATTGCGAGGGAAGACAGTTAGCAAGTAAGTGATGAATTTTTTTGAATAATTGAAATTTAGTGAGAATTGAAATTTTAAATTTAAAATAAATAGATCCTCCTATTTCGACGGAGCACTGTGATTGGCTCTATGGAATTTTCGGTCACGAGACTAGCTGTACCCGATACTGGACTTGCTGGAACGGAACGGCTACTGAACAGCTCTGCATTGGTGGCTTGTTGTACAACGAAGAGACGCACAGTTGTGACTGGCCTGAAATGGTGTCCGGATGCCAAAAACACCGTAAATTAATTTGAAAATTACACTTCTGAACAACGCATAATTCATCTTCGTTGTTTTTAGCTCTGTGCAAGGACGATCCCAACGGAAACGTTCCCCTCGGAAAATCCTGTAACCGCTACTGGAATTGTCAAGGAGGCTACCCAAGGCTTCAGCGCTGCCCAGCTATGCTAGTTTTCGACAAGCGTTCTCTTCGCTGCGTCGTTCCACCGAGTAACCGCTACTGGAATTGTCAAGGAGGCTACCCAAGGCTTCAGCGCTGCCCAGCTATGCTAGTTTTCGACAAGCGTTCTCTTCGCTGCGTCGTTCCACCCACTGAGGACTGCGACATTCCGTCTACGACGCCTCCTCCACCAGAAGAGTCAGAGGAAGAAGAAAAACCGGCTCAGAGACCTGCGCCAAGCCAACAGCGTCCACAAGTTCAAGGCAACCGAAATGGACAACAACAGCAACAACAGCAACAACAGAGACAAGCACCCGGGAATTTCGGCGGCGCACAACCCCTCTTTTCAAATAACGCCGTACATGGAGCGGAGCAGTAACGCCTTGCAAAGAAGATGAGCCTTACGTTATTTATAATGCAGTTGTATGCAACAGACCTCATTGCAACCCATCTACAAATTACAACCAGTGAGCACCGTGTTAGTATGTTTTTAGAATTTGTTTGAAAAAGAATTCCTGAGATTTCAAACCACAGGTTGTTCCCCTTTAGACAAAAAAGTAGTAGCTTGAAACGAGTAATCTTTTATTTTTAGAAATATTTCTTTAAAAAAATAGAAATCTTTATTAAAGATAGTATTTTAAAATTAGAATCCGTCTGCAGAATTCAAAGATGGAGCATCTCCGTTCTTCAAAACTTGATATTTCCGCTACAAAACCAAAATTTTGAATTAATGTCTTCACATGCTAGTTTTAATTGTTCATTTTAAAATATAATAAAATTCTTAAAAAATATTATAGTTAATACTTTAATAATTATGTTGCTTACCATTGAGTCCTGACGTCCGCAGGGTCTTCGCAAGTGAGCGATTCTTCGTTAAAGACAGAACCGTAGCCGCATGTTATAAGACGCGGATACCCGTTGACGCACGTGATCAAGCGGTGACAGTCGCCAAGAGAGAAGCGCGGGAAAGGCCAAAATTTGTAAGCTGGACTGTCGGGTTCAACTTTATCCGGGCACCGGAAGCCTACCACCTCTGCTCAAAATTTCAGAATCAAAATTTCAATTCAAAAAAAAAATTAAAAGTGTTTGTCAAAGAACTTGCGTTCAGGGTCACAAGTTTTGAGCAACAAGTCAGGCCAGTTGCAAACGTGGTTCTTTTCGTCGTAGGCCAGTCCTGCGTCGCAGGGTGTGACGTATGGAACTCCGTAAGCACACGTGACATACGACGTGTCGCATTTCCCTGGGGCCGTCGGATAAATTCCAAACTGATATTGACATCCCTTTGGAGATGGAATTGGCGCAACTTGAAAAAAATGAAAGTGAGCACACTATCTAAACGCTTAAATTTTTACAAACGTTACTATCGTTGAACCGCTTGTCACAATGCACCGCCCAATTGTAGTTGCAGTGGTTGTGTATGGCTCCTTTCCCGTCAAATAGCAATCCATTTTCACATGTTTCCAGCGTCAGAGTTCCATTTTCGCCTAAAATTGTATTGCGTCAATTCCAGTTTGATTTTTAAAATAATTTTCATGAAATTCAAAGTGACGCTCACACTTGTAAAATTTGTCGCAGTAGTCAGGATGTGGATGCGTAGCTAAGCCGTATACGTCTGGGCATTGCGGAACGCCAGGGTACTCCTGAGCAAGGGCTGAAAATAAAAACGTTTCGTAAAATTTGGCGGTTGCGTACATTCTGTGGTTGAATACCCATCAATAATTGTCATTATGCAATTTTGTCGTGCGTGAGCATTAGGTTAGGTCATTTCTTTAACTTCGTAGAGAAAACTTGTTGGCGAAGGGTTAATGTCCTGCGGTTGCTACATAATTATTATTCAGTTTGCAAATTGGCACTTAACTCTAGTGATCCCTTAATGAAAAGTTGCTTTGTTTGGGGTACTTGAGCCCTCAGACTCCGTAGGAGCATTTGGCAATGGAGGACTTACCCAGCGTGGCCATGGCAGAAATCGCAAGAAGAATCCAAAATGGCGTCGAAGCCATCGTACTCGTTTCTGAAAGACAGACAAATGGGACTACCTATTTGGCACGTGGACCCACGACCTACTGACTGAGCAGAATGGCCCTACTTTGAGCCACCGCTTGCCTTAGTCCACCCAATTGAACAACTAGCCCACTGCGACCCAAAATCGTTTTACACCTCTACATCTACACTAAAATCATTCAATTAGCCCCCATTTACTCCATCTGCCTCCAAAAGAGAGATCCCTTTGAAGGTGATTGAGATCAGGTACAATAATAGACACTTTAATGACCTTTCATTTCACCAAGATCTCTCCTACTATGACCATGATTTGTTTTTCGTCATATTAACAACATTCTCTTTTTCCTGTTCCTTGATTTAAGCACAATTTTTATTTTTCCGATTTATATTTTACTGCATTTCAATTGTACATTTTTAAAATAATTTAATTTTGATTTGTAAGCAATGGAAAACATTTACTTCCAATATAAAAAAACAGAGTTGATTCATTGCCCTATTAAAAACAACGACGCCAAGGATTCAGAGAAATCTTGATTTTCCCACGGTTGAGCTCGCACAGAATTAATTGGCGTAGAAAATAATACATTTTTTTGTGTAGAAAAATGATTTATTTATTAGCTATGAATTCATTATAATTGACTGAATTTTTCGATACAAAAATATAGTACATCCTCATTTCTTGTCAGTGAATTGGTAAAGGTGCTGATGATCTTCAATATGTAACTGCTTTCGTTGAGGCCTTAGTTTTGAGCCCCATCGTCGAACCATTTCTCACTGTAAAAATAAAGTTTGTTTTGTAATTTGGATTTTGAGGATTGATTAATTGTAATTAAAGTTAATTAATTAAACGTGAAATTTGTTGTAGGAATGGGCGGAGATTGAGGAACAATTTTGACAGGCAATTGCCTCATTTTCAATTGATTGTAAAAGAGACACACCCAACGGAATCATTCGCATTTCAATCTTCAATTAAGCGTAACTCATTTTTACCGTACATTTTCCTATAAGGGACCTATGCGAGGAATGATAGATTTTTGAAAGATATTTGAAGTAATGGATGGGAATTTTTGAGAATTTGCGGTACTAATCACCATAAAATTAATAGGAACTCGTCGAACTGGTTTGGTATCTGGTACTCTTTTGAAACAATTTTACATCATAGGTGTATCAAAATATGAGGTAAGAGGAATTTGTTAACTACCACACGCATCTCGTCACTATAAGCTAAATGTTGTATTAATTAAGTAGTTGTACTATATTAATTAAAATAGTTACCATCCTGGCGTATTTTCTGGATCTTCACACTTAAGATTTGCTTCGTGGTAAACAGTTCCGGAGGGGCATGACCCTAATTGCGGTTGAACACCGTTACGACAGATGTAGAATTTTTGACAGTCTTCTGGATGAGCGTAGGTGGGATGGGGCAGTGGTCGGCCATTTTGACCAAGTACTTCGTCAGTTGGACACGAAAACCCGTCAGCGAGTTTCTCTGTTCAAATTTTAGAAATTTAAAAAACTCAAACAATTTTACAATTTAAAAAAAAATGCATCATCCTTTACCACGCTTGATATTTTCCTTTTCGCATCCCGGCCTCTCAGCATCTGCTGGCCAAGTACAGGTTCCTCGGTAATCGTCATAAATTAACCCACTTGGACAAGGGATCGTGGTAGCTAAACCATCAACACAGCTATAGAATCTACAAAATTTAGAACAAGAATTAAAAACGACTGTGAAAATCCTAATTAGGAATTAAGAATACGTCAACACAAGTTTTTGTACCTGTCACAAACCGAAGGGTCTTCATGCGAAAAGTACCCATTTTTCCTTGGACACTGAACACTAGATTGTGCAGGTTCTGGAAATTTTTTAGAAAACAGAAATCTAATTTCAATTTTTTTTTCAAAATTATGTGTTTTTCAGTATGAACACTTACGAAGCTCTGACCGATCTCCACATTCTACGTTGAACGGACTGTCACATTTGACACTGAGAATGCTACGCGCGTCAAAAAGAAGACCGTCGGGACACATTCGTTTTTCAGGTACATTGTCCTGAGAGGAATGATTTAGTTTAGTTAAAATTAAACTGCAATTGTAATTAAATATTAAATTAAAATTAGTCTAGTTGTTTTCCTTACTATACATGCGTAGTAAGCGTCACACTGCTTTTCATCTGGGAAGTATCCGTTCTTCTCCGCACATTGGTAGCCGAGCGTCAGTCCAACTAAGAAAAAAAAATCTGCCCTTTACACCTTTGTAATTGACAATTAAGGCAAGGTGCCACTTTCACTGCACCCTAATTGGACAATTTATAAATATGGACACGTACGGATTGCTGCCAAGATGCAGATTCTGAGGCTATTGTAGTCTCTCATGATGAGAATCCTTGATGAGGAAAGATGCGTTTGGGATGAGAGAAGGCGTTGAACTGAAGATCGTTTGGCCAAATCTCATTTATTCCATCTCAAGAAGTGAAATTCCCATTTTACCCTTTCTTCAGCCATTCACCAATTTTGAAGGGACTAAAGGGAAAGTATAGGTCAATTTATTTGTCAAACAAGGCCTCTCGACCGTTGAAAAAGGGTCAAGGAAAAATCTATTTTAAGGGATCCACCCTTTGGACACATTTAGCCTAATTCTAGGTCTTCATAACATCCAAATAGAAAGCGAACACGTTTGAGAAAGAGTAATTTTATTCAAAAAAATGTAAACAAATTTCAAAGGAACTTTGTCATAAGTGGTTAACTCCGACTTTCGCTGGTTCAATATTATTGTTGTTGACTCTGTGATGGCCGCTTCAATTTCCTTTTCGTTCCAGTGGGCCCTGGATGGTGGGCGTGGCTTAGGGGTGGTTGCAATGTCCCCATTTTCATCGTAGTCAAGGATTCCCTTGTACCAGTCTTTGCTGTAAAATTGAAAAAAAAATCATAAAATTGATTTGAAATGGATTGAAAATTGATCATTACGAAGTATTTGAGAACAATGCGTACCATTCAGGAACGTTCTTGGGTGCGTCACATCTTCCAGTTTGTTCATTGAAGACTTGACCTGTGGAGCATCCGTTCTTGCGCGAGAGTTCTCGAGTCCACGCAGACGTAGAAGGATTGACAGTCCTGCGCAGCAGCAGAAACAAAATATTAGATTCTTAAGTTTAGGATTTTGAAGCTTGATTTTTTTTACCTTTGGATCAGCGTATCGCGGATGAAGGTTTTTTCCAGCCTCGGGATCTTCCACTTTGGGACAGTCAAATTCAAATATTTCTAAAATTAAATAAAAACGGAATTATATCTCACCAATTATGTTACGTTTTGTAACGAATCACAGGAAACCGTTTCACAGAAATAGTAGAGGATTCGCACGAATAATTCCGCCGACTCATTACAATACATTTTTCTCACCAGTTTCTACCATTAGCTTTCTCTTTCAAAGGCTAAAATAAGAATTGGCTTCTCATGATTTCTAATTATTTGTACAAGCATCCACTTCAGAAATGTTTTTTTTTCGGAAGTAATAAATAAATGTTTTAGAGGACGTTTTAAGCGTAAGAATAAGAAATACCGCTGGAACTGCAATACTGCTTCTTGGCTTGATCTGGCCAAGTACAAGTTCCCGTTTTATCACTAAAAACTAAGCCAGCCGGACACGTGATAGCGTTGTAAGCTCCATCTAAACAAGAACATAGTTTTAAAATTATTTAAACATTTTCCTCTAACATTTGTTGCACATTGTTGAAATTGTAGTCGGGCTTGAAAACACGTAACCGTAAAATTCGGATGCATTTACGTACCGACGCAGAAGAAAAATTTGTCGCAGATCTTAGGATCTTCATGTGCAAAGTAGCCGTTCTTCCTGGGACAATTCTGACTGGGTTGTGGTGTCTCTGTTTTATTTTAGTTTTTCCTTATTTCCTCTTAAATTTTTTTTCATTTTATTCTTGAAATTTCCACTTACGCCTTCCTGTACGACCGGTACAGTCAATTGCATGCGCAAATTCGCATTTCTCGATATCTGGACCCGCATCAATAAAAACTAGACCATCGGCACACACCTTGGGAGTCGCTACCTGAAAAAATAAACGATTCGCAAAATGCAAAATCAAGAAACCAAAAGCTGTAGAGTAGAGCACCCTGCCATAGGGTAACCGTAAATTACCCCATTTTCGCATTTATAATATTTGTCACACTGCTCAGCATCGGCGAAGAAGCCGTAGGGCTCTGGACAAACGCTTGATATCCCCTGGGGTGCCGGCGGCGTTTGCTCACGCTGACTCTGTTGCTGCTGATTGGGTCGTTTTCTTCTGTGTTGCTGCTGCGCGTCTATATCTGAACATTA
>VYYI01003395.1:0-12311 GCA_021029175.1 Bilobella aurantiaca
AAATGAGTTCTTTGAAGGCAAAGCGAAAGTCACGGCTAAACATTGTGTAAATGAAGGGATTCATACATGAATTGAAATAACCAAGCCAAAGCAACGCGTCGAAAGTCCAAACTGGAACATACAATTCATTGCCTAGAAATTTCAAGCGTTAAGTTAAATGGTATTTAAATTAAAGTTATTTGTAGTTACCTAAGATTCCGTTCACGCCTTCAATTAGCAATAGTGTGAAGAATGGCACCAAGCAAACGGCAAAGACGCCAGTAACAATGACCATCATAATGCAACCCTTCTTTTGCTGCAGCGATTCCAGCAACCTGTTTGCTAAAATTTTTAAAATAGTAATAATAACTGAAAAAAAAATTCTTCAAAGCAATACTTCCTAACAATACCATACACAAGAATTGCGTTGACGCAGATGTATCGAAAGAACCAGAAGGCATCGAACTTCCTAAAGTTGGTTTAAATCGAAACTTTTTAGAGGTTAAGACACGCCATATATTTCCAGTGGCGAAAATGATGAGCGAAAGAGGCAAAAGAAATGCAACTGACGAGAAGATTTGCAACCTAAAATTTAAAATTATTTCAAAAATAATCCTCTCATTGAGAATTATTAGAAGAAGCAGGTCAATAGGGAAGTTCTAAAGTTAGGTTTAATATCTCGAACCTTTTGTTAGTTTCAATTAATTTTGTTATTTGAATTTACTTTAAATTAATTAGTCGCAGAAATATCGTTCGCTTTCATCTTATCCATAATTGCTCGAAATATTACGACGGAAAGTGCAACTAGTAAACCCAATTAAGTTGAACAAGAACTTACCAATATGGCGGAAAATACAGACAAACTGCAACCTTCGACGATGTAGTCGATGTAGTCATAATTTCCCGATAAAATACTGCTAGAACAAAATGGGGAATGGTTGTGAGAATTGCTAAGATCCATGTCGCAACGACTGCGCCATAGGCTGCTGATGGCGTAGATTTAGCCTTGTAAAATAGTGGATGTAAGATAGCAATGTGACGGTCAATCGAAAGAATGCTTAAAGACAGAATAGAAGCTGCGCAGCTTAATATGTCAACTGTACAAACCAAAAAACAACAACTTTTTAACCATAATATAATTATTTAAATAATTATAATAGAATAAATAGGTTTTTGTATCATCTATAACAGGTTATACAGAACTGTAAAAAAAAACATTTCATAATTAACTGCAAAACACTTCAAACAACTCTAAGAAAGTTCAATAAATGTAAATTCGAGTTCAGTTCCTGTTCCTAGTAAACCTCTCGTAAATCCTGTTTCAAGTTTAATATTTTTAATTCATATTTTAAAACGCTCTGTACATTGAGTACTGTCACCTGTAATCCATATATAGCAGGCATAACGTCCTCCTTTCCAAATTTGATTGTTCTCTGTTAAAGCTATTTTGACGGGAACCACTACTGCTCCGACAAAAAGATCTGCTACTGCAAGTGAAAGTATCATGCAATTTTTTGGCTGTTGACGTAGAACTTTGACCAGAACAATTGCAACGATTACGAGCAAATTGCCAGCAATTGTGACAATTGAAAAAGTGACTTGAAAATTTAGTCTTATCCAATCTAATGCAGATTCTGTGTAATTCCCTTCTTGGGTCGGAAATTGGGAACTGTAGCGCTTTCTCAATAGATCCATTCCGCCTAGAAAATTCAACCGTATGAGTGATGGGTTTTAACAAAATAATCTATTCCACCATGTTCTTTATTACTGGTGAACAGTATAATTTGTTGAAACTTAATCTCTATTTTTTTAAAAGAGAAAGTAGGTTAAACAGGAAACTTGTGGAGCAAAATGTCAAAAAGAAAGTGCTCCGGAAGAGAAAGCTTTTCCGATGAAGTGATGTTGACTTTACACAGAAAAACGTATTGACAACCGTTACGCAACTTTTAATTTGTGCACTCATCGAGGGAATAGATTTTAAAGTAATAGCATTATCCAACCTAATACATCAATAATTAACCTAAACTTTAAGTAAGAGGTGCTATTTCGTATTATTCTACAATTCCCTAGTAAGTAAATTTAGAACAATTTAAATAGAAGAAATAAACACACTTTCACATCGGATTCACATTAATCTTATTAGTGAATCTATGATCACTTAATTTTTTAACTTTTTAGCTGGATGTGAAACTGCAGAATGAAGACCTTGACCCTGATTGGCCGACGATGTCCTCGAGGCATTTCCGGAACTCGTTTGAACTTGTTTAGAATAAGCTTCATTGCGTATTTTTGCATTCAAAGATGATCCACGAAGACAAATGAGCTCTTTGAAGGCAAAGCGAAAGTCACGGCTAAACATTGTGTAGATGAATGGATTCACACACGAATTGAAATATCCGAGCCAAAGCAACGCGTCAAACATCCAATCTGGAACAGTCCATTCATTGCCTACAAATTGCAATTGCAAATATATTGCGTTAAATTGCCAATTTTGTTAAATCAACTTCCAATTGTATTAAAGAGGTTACCCAACACTCCGTTCACGCCTTCCAAAAGCATCAGCGTAAAGAATGGAACCCAGCACAATGCAAAGACGCTCGTAACAATGCCCATCATAATGCATCCCTTCCTTTCCTGCAGCGATTCCATCAATTTGCTAGCTAAAAGTATCGAACGTATTGCGAATACAAACTCAAACTCTAATGCTTAAAAAACTGACTGTGTTTTCGAATCTAAATATCTGAAAAAGTTTTTTTTTAATCTTACTAAACAATTGCGTTGATACCGATTGTGATACTTCATCAGAACTCGGAGGTCTTAAAGCTGATTTTGATTTCATTTCGGCCTTTCGAGAATGTAAAACGCGCAAAACGTTTCCGGTTACGAAAAGTATGACTGTCAGAGGCCAAAGGAATGAAATTGCCGACCAGATTTGCAGCCTAAAATTTATAAACAAGTGCTCAAATAACTGAATTGGAGTTACAATCTAATTTGCAAATTATTCCGTGTCGTTCAAAATAAACTGCTACTTAATAGATTCTAGGATAATACATACATAAGCTTATTATCACTTTAGTTTTTTTTTAATTTGAGATTATTGATTATGACTTTACGAAGCAGAAACAATTAAAGTAATTAAATTGTGCTTCATAAACGCTTACCAATGTGGCGGATCGTATACACATGTAGCAAAGTTGGACGATTCAAGATTTAGTTCCCGGTAAAATACTGCTACGAAAAAGTACGGAATCGTCAAAATAATGGACAAGATCCATACCATTGCGACTGCGCCGTACGCTGCAGTAGGCGTAGAATTAACTTTGTAAAATAGTGGATGTAGGATAGCAATGTGACGATCAACGGAAATGGTACTTAAGCATGATATGGAAGTTGTGCTGCTCAATACGTCACCTACAACAAATAAAGACTTAAGTTGTAGTAATATAGGTACTTATAATATAATAGTTAATAATTTTCTAAACCTACTAATTACAAAATGTTAATTTCTTAACTTACAAAATCAAAATGTGACATGTTTTGAAAGGCTCTGTACAATTGTTGGAATTACCTGTAATCCATAGGTAGCAGGCATACCGTCCTCCTTTCCAAACTTGATTGTTCTCTGATAGAGCTATTTTGACAGGAACCACAAAGACACCCAAAAGCAGATCAGCGATAGCCAGTGAAAGTATCATGTAGTTTTTTGGCTGTCGACGCAAAATTTTCACCAGAACAATTGCAATTATAACAAGCAAATTGCCAGCAATTGTCACGACTGAAATACTGGCTTGAAAAAATAGTTTAGTTAAATCTAATGCAGATTTTGCTCTACTGTCTCCTGGATCTTGAATGTAAAGGTTGTAGTGCATATTCGTAAAATTTAAATCCATTTGTACAAAGAATTTTTGTACAAATGGACAACAAATTTTTTTGTTGTGTCTGCTAGTAGAGGTCGAAAACAAAACCTTAATAATGTAAATTACTTTGCTAGTTATACTCAAATTTTCGCTTTCTACGACGCAATAGCCCTATTTTGGAGGAAATTAATCTAGAAAGGTTTTTTTCAGGTGTTAGGTGAAAGTGTTGACGGAACTTTGCAATTTCATGAGGAAATTGCTCCGGAAGAGAAAGCTTTTGTTCGACGAAGTAGCACTAATTGACTAATAAATTTGTTAAATTATAGATGCCATCAATTAATTTTTACATATCATGGCTCTTCAAAACTGGCATTACTCAAGGTCAAATTTCGATTTTTTTCACTTTAATTGAATTTTGTGCTCTCTGATAGCGACCTTGATGACTTGCACTTTAGAAGGCTCTTATTGGTTAAGACCCGCTTCTTATGCCATACCATAACCATTAAGATCTTATATCAAAATGATCCTGATATCATGAACTCGTATAATCAAACAATAATTAGTCATATGTGCTTTTGCATTTCAAAATGTTTTCACAAAATGAAATATCAAAATTTGAAATTTAAAATTTCCCTCTTACAAGGCAGACTAGCTCCTATTACGACAGAGTTACCATTGGGAGACGCTAGGCGTTCCAGTAAATTTTATGATTGGTTTCGAAGTCAAAAAACCAATATTTGCGTCTTATTCTTTAGAGATACTCTTAATATAGGAAACGTTAAAAAATGTCTATCCCAGAAAAGGCTTGTCTAGTTAGTTTTATAAAACAATAAAAAATACAAGATACCGCAAAGTTGTCTTTTATAGTTACTCTGCATCATTTCTAATTCAAGCAAATGAGGGGGAATAAATTCCAGTTCATATTTCAATTAAAGCAAAGCAAAATAAAATTGTATTCAGCTCTTACAAAATGCACTGTAGGTCTAGTTTATTGAACTAATTTCAGGGACGTAAAAGGTAGAATGTGTAATTTGGTGTCTCTGGACTTTTGATGAAATTGTGGAATTACAAGTAGCATCACTGTTACCCATTTGCCTAGAATAAGCTTCATTTCTAATTCTAGAATTAATCGAGGACCCTCGAAGGCAAATTAGCTCCTTAAAAGCAAAGCGAAAGTCTTGATTGAACATTGTGTATATGAAGGGATTTGCACAGGAGTTGAAGTAGCCGAGCCAAATGAACGTGTCAAAAACAAATGGAGATCCAACCAACTCGACTCCTACAAAAAAGAAGGCACGGTATATTTAGCAGTAGTCATTTCATTATATAAAACGAGAATAATGCTAATTTGAAGGATGAATTTTGCCATTTGCCAATGCACAAAGCACGCAATTTCTGTTTGTGTAAAGCAATTGCACTGACAAACGGTAAAACATGGTGAAATCGCCAACCATGATTTCACAATATGTCACTCCAATTGCACTAACTTGGAATCATCTCATGCCAAATAAATTTGCACGTCGATTCGTCGTGTTTTCGTCAGCTAGTGTTATAGAAAGTAATATTAAATTACCATGCATTCCATGCGCAGCGTTCACAAGCATGAGCGTAAAGAATGGAACCCAACAAATCATAAAAACGCCGATTACGATCCCCATCATAATGCATCCTTTCTTCTCTTGGAGGCCATAAGCCATTCGGCACACTAAATTTAAATTAAAAATATATTATGCTTCATTTAAATTCAATTCTAGGTTAATTTTTGACTTTTTGGTGAGGTTTAGATTAAATTGGCCTTTGTAATTTTCATTATCATTTTTAATTTTAATGCAAAAATGGAAGCAAAAGTGCTACTTTTCAGTTTCAATTTCGATTGAAAACAAAATTCTTCGAAATTCTCATCGGAAACTTTAAAAAATATTTAATATTTGGAATAGTAAAATTTTAGCCTTCCAATTTGAACCATCTTTAAAAAAAATGCTCTGTACATACATATGCATTGCGGTGGCGCTGGAAGGCCTTTAAGTTCATCCACTGTGTCGATCGTTGCCGCAGTATTAATCAGCGTTCCTGGTAGCCTTGATTTTTGTGACATGAGCACACGCCAAATGCTGCCGTAGACGAAGAGCATAATGCAGATAGGCAGAAAGTAGGAAAATACGACTCCCACAATTTGGTTCCTAATAATCAAACAACACTTTCAATAACGAAAATTCAAAAATGAAAAAGCAAATCTATTTAAAAATGTTAATTCTTTTCTTTACTTTTAAATTATTACCAAAAAGGCTGAGAATTCATGCATAGAGCATACTCCTTGCCTCCATACCCCACTTTTAAATGGAGATCTGTAAATGCCCAGTGCGGAATCGTGAGAATAATGGATAGGATCCATGTGAAGGCTATGGCCAAATAGGCCTTTTTTGGTGTAGAATTCACTCGGTAGAATAGTGGGTGCGAAATGGCGACATAACGGTCCAAGGAAATGATCGTGAGACCTAATATGGAAGCAGTGCAGTAGATAATGTCACCTAAATACAACAAACAGTTACTAATTGGTAATTGCAATTTACTAAATTGTATTCGAACAAAGCAAACATTAACCATTGTTTAAGATAATGCAGCTTTTTTCAAATTCTTTCTTATTTATGGCAACCCCGGGAATAGTCTGGGGCTAATAAATAATAGCCCTATTTTTAATAGTATTGCAAAATAAAAAACTTTTTTGTCAAATTGAAAGCTCTTCATGATAAAAATTACCTGAAATCCACAGGAAGCAAAAGAAGGCTCCGGCTTTCCATATATCACAATTTTCAGTTAGCGCAATTTTAAAGGGCAGTACAAAGAGGCCCACCAAGAGATCTGCCACCGCCAGGTTGAGAATCAAGTAGTTTTTGGGTTGGCGCAGTACTCTCACCACCACGATTGAAATTATTACCAGCAAGTTACCCGTCACCGTCAAAAAGAGTATGATGATCTGAAGAAATACCCGAATCCACTCCCAAGGAGTCCTGGTGGCGCAGTCCTCCATTGGATTCGGCATGTAGAAGTCGTAGCGCGGAAACGGTAAAGTCCGGTCCATTTTACCGTTTTTCCTTTTGCCGATGTTACCGACGTTACCCTTCGCTCGACGAAACCTTGACCATGGACCCTCAGACTGTCAATTCGCCCTTCATTATCAATTGAGTCATTTCTCAAGCGCTGCGCTGATAAGCGTCATTCGCCAATAATTTAGAACATGGGTGGAGTCGAGTTGATTAAAAATCCACTACTTTCCAAACCGCGAACGAAAAAATGTGGATAATGTAGTCAGCTTCAATCCACTAATTGAATATTAATCGAAGGTAAACATAGCCCTCATCTACCGTCGTCCGTGGGCTGGAAACCAACTTTTTTCAAGGTCTCACAGCACTACTCCATACATCCTAATCACCTTCTAATTCGCAATTAGAACATGAAACGATATTATTGACTTTGTGACTTATGCGAAATTGACACGCGTTCTAGGCAATCACAAGATCACAACGAAATATAGGGTCCAAATACCTTCATTTCGTGGTTCACAACGGAATTCTACTTTCACGTATAACTTTTATCACCTTACACAACACTTTCACGTCACGCCAAAATTTCACGGCTTTCACGAATATATGAGTGAATACAGTCTTACAACAAGAAAGCATCGACTGCGTTTTTTAATTTACAACGACTTTAAGAACAAAATGAATTTGAATAAAGGTGGCGCTTTAAACGATTTTGAACAAAATCACTCAAAGCCGTTTAAAGTAATCGCGCTAGATATGGCAGTAGGTAAATGAGTGCAATCAACACTAAACTTGAGAGCAATAAAATAATAAATGATAAAATGATAACTAGTCTTATCATGTTAAAAGGCAGGAGATCAAGATTCAATGTTGCATTACACTGTCAACAAACTTTAATTAATTAGACGTTTATAGTTAAAAAAAATTAAACTAGGAAGTAATGCCTGATTTGCTTGAGAATGCTAAATGAAAGTTAATTATTGAATAAAGGAGTGGGTTACGCTCCGCATCAATGCGTTTCGAACGAAGTGCATTTGTAAAAATAAGCAGCAAATCAGCGTTGACTTCCGGAACTGACGTAAAATACTCCAGTGGAATCAGCGACTAAAACAAAAACAAAACTTAAATGTTATTACTTTTTTTCGCAATTAATTTATTACAAATCATAAAACTATTTCTTAAAGTTTAGAAAAATGTTTAGTTTACTACCTCCTCGACGCCTGTTCTAAGGAAGCGTAAGCTCTGCTCATTCCAAAACAAAGACTTGATCTGAGCATCTTCTCCTGTTCTGACTGGAAGCATCAGAAAAGCTCCAAACACTTCGTCACCAAAAGAATTTGACGCAAACGATTCCAGCAATTCAGCGTAACTGTTGCATTCATCCCTTGTTAATCACTCTGTTCAATTTTTCTTTTGAAAAAGTTTCACTTACAAATTGACAAAAGTTGTTGGGAGGTGGTCCAGTTTTTTGTTGCTTGAAAATACTTGCTTATTCTTTGCCTTATTCCAGACCTTGCTTGAGACAAGTAACTCTAGAACACTATTCAAAAGGTTTCGAATGTGCGGTTCCAGAAACAATTGATTTTCTAAATTACACTTTCAATTAGTTTCCCAAACCCCAAAGATAAGGAATTTTTTTAACAATTTTTTTTAGTTTTTAAAATTTGAAATCACTTACCCATCATAAAAACTAGTGTAACCGTGGTATAGAAGGTAGAAAGACTAGAGATGTTTTGAAGTATCACCGACGGACAATTATGAAGACAAAATATCACAAATTCCAGTGTCGTTTGTACTCCGTTTCGCAAAATCAATTTCACAGTTTCTGCAAAAGACGCTGTTTCTTTCGATTTCCCTTGTTTCTTGGTCGATGAAGCATAGAGAACGTACACCGGTTCCAATAACCAATTGTGTGAAAGTACTTTAGAATTTAGCTGTCTAAAATTGTAAGGTTGCTCCTCAAGAGTTGTCATAAACAAAAATTTTGAGTAGAAAGCGATCAGCGCTTCAGGATCTTCAACTCCAGTACACTTTATGAACATCTCAAAAAGTTTCTCCGCCAATGGCTCATCGCCAGTTTGCACTAACGGAAGTATTTTTGATACTGGCAGTAAGCGTTCTGCTACTGGCAACAACTTTAGAAGTTCGTGAACACAGTACAGTTCGAATCGAAGGAAAGTATTGATTCTGGAAGGAAATGCAGTGGAGCCTAATACAGTTAAGTATCCCTTGCAGTCTTCGTTAAGAATAAGTTCTTTGAGATTCGAGTCATTTGCATATCGACACAGAGTTGTAATAAAGGCAAACGGAGAGCCCTTGTCCAGGATTGGTGTCTGGAACCCTCCGAACAGAAGAGCCATGTCCATGGACATGTTGCTCGGGTACTTCAGCTTCTCCTTTTCTGGATCAGAACTCGGTTCGTGTTTATGAAAAAGTAAGAAACTGTGAGTCCTAACCAGAAAAAAAAATGGAAGTTGACATCTTGACCAATTTTTGACTTATTGAACACAGAACTTTACTTTAAACACTGCGTAATCTTGCGGTAGGCGGGGCTTCCCACGAATCTGAGCACTGCTGCGTCAACGGCTGGAAACTTTTGATACTGTTGTGCCAAAATTAGGCATTCAAGCCCTTTCAATATCGCTAAAAGGCACAAATCCTGTAAAAAAAAAGGAACGAAAAAAAATTGAAAATGTAAAATAGTTATTCCTTAGTAAAATTTTTATATAATGAGATATCACAATTTTGAAAATCGTTAATTTGAAAATAGAATTATTCTAAAGAAAGGTGGAGGAGACCTGATCAAGCAGTTGCGAAGTACTGTCACGACCAAGGAGACTCAGCATCTTGACTACAAATACTGAAGTAAATCCAATACTCTCTTTCAATGCAGTGTATTGTATTTCTGGGCTCTTAATAGACATGGCTACTTTTAAAGCTTTCGTAAGAAGCGAATGGAGACGAGCAGCGTAAGTAAGGTCAAAAGATGGCAAAATATCACGATTGAGCAGTGACTGAAAGGAGGTCATCATCATAGGGAAAAATGACCTTGAATAAAACAAGGCTTAAAACAATCTCACAACATTAAACTTGTGATATTTAAGATGCAAAACTTTTCTTAGTGTTTTAATTTACATGTATTCTTGAATTCCAAGACCATAGTTAAGAAATATTTCCCATAAATTTGAGGATTCCAAAACGAGGAATTCTACGTTCATCACCAGTTTTTGGTTGCCCCTGTCACAAAAAAAAAAACACAACTGGGTACTTTTGTTTTCAAATTTTCAATTCATATTCTAAAGTTACCATTCATTGAAAGCCAAGTATGACAAAATTGCAGGGAAGAGGTAAAATTCATTGCAAAGTTTGGTAGCGTTCTCCAGACTTGAACTGGCCAAAATTCGAAAAAGTTTCACTGCGAGTGCCAGAGGAACTCCAGCCAGGTTGGCGGGTCTATTATCTAAAATTATAATTAGTGTTAAAGTGGCTCTTTTCAATTTATAATACAATTTGTGAATTTTCTACTTACCAACTTGCGACCAATTGGGACTCATGTAGTGTTTCTGAATATTGTGAAGGTCGCTAAAAGCCAAAATTGCATTTGGCGAGTGTCTGGCAATTCGGATAAGAACTTTGAGCATCCCTTCCACGCCTGATTCATTGAGCAGCTCGAATTTATCGGTTAGAAGATAATTGAAACGTAGAACAATGTCAGTACGAACTACTAAAAATTCCAAAAGATCATTTTTCACTATGTGGAAGTCCTTTAGATCAGATTCAGTGATATCTTCGTCTTTCGTTGATTCTTCAACAGCTGATTTTACGCTTGAAGTTAGCCAAGGAAAGGGTTCTGCATTCGGCCAATTGAAAGCAATATCTAAACAGAGCTAAAACGTAAGATCGTAAAATACGTGATTAAATTTAAAACTTTAAATTAAAACCATGTACTAAAAACTAACTTCTTCTTGTTCGGGAAATAATAAGGCAGCCAAACAGTCAATCGAAGCATTTATAGTTAGAGAATCTCGCAGATCGGCTCCGGTTCGTAGCACATGAACAAAATCCAATTCGTTACAGGCTTGGAAAATACTTGTATCCAGAGCAAAGTCAAATTCTCCTTCAATGCGGAAAGCGAAACCAGAATGACAAATTTATAAAATTAACATTTAGTTAATTGATTAGTTATCGCTGTCAATTGGTTTACCATCATGAGCTCTACGGAAAATTTGGGCCAAAACTTTGAGACCAAATGTCCTTTGATGTGGAAAAGTAGATCTTGACAGTGTAAAAAGTTCCTCGATGGTATACCCTGGCCGATCCATTTCTTCTCCATGATGATGCAGTCCTTTGTTCCAGGAGCTGGGATCAGACTCCAACTCTTTGGTCATGAGCCTTCCATCTAAACCAAAGCGTCCAGCGCGATCAGACCAAGGTTGTTGAGCATTATCAGTGTTGGTAGTATCGCTGGAAGGAATTGGCTTTGTCCACTCCAACTTATCGCTTTCTACAGTGTCCATGTGTGGAAAGTTCTTGAAATTATCTGGCGTCAAAGATTCCTGGGTTCCGACGATTTGAGGAACAGATTTAGAATCTTGTTTCTTCTCAGCCACTTTCGAAGCTTCTGCAGCTGCCCGACGTTTAGCAAGAATTTCCTTTGTTTCTGGCTTCATGCTGGCCAATAGACTTTCGCGTGCCTGGAGAATATCAGTTTCGGTGTAGCCAGCCAGCAGCGGATGAATTTTCTCACCGATTGACGAGTCATTGACACTGTGTACGTCCTTGTGTACACTGGAAGACGATTGATGATCGTACAGTGAATCAATTTGTTTTTTGAAAGGATCAAACAGGTCGTAGCTCGTTTGAATCTTCTTCATAACGTCTCCGGCAACTTCTTTGGGTTGAGATTTCGATTGCTCTGGAACCTCATTCTTTTGTCTCTCGGCTTTGAACTTGGATTTTCGTTCTGGAAGGGTTGTTACGGAATAGGTGGATTGAGTCTTAGATTTTTCAACAATGCGTCCCGTGAAACAACTAGAGCTGAAAGCATCACTGGCGTCAACTTCTGGTCCAGATTGATGGAAATCGGAAGCAGCATCGCTAGATACTAGAGAATGTGTCTTATGAACACGAACAGCGGCGGCGGCAGGTTTGACCTCGGGATTCGCCTTTCGAGCCTCCAGGAACTGACTCTGTAGCTGGACCAAGTCTTCCGTCGTCTCTCCAGGCTTCGGCCTTTGATTCATGTCAAAACCTAAGGATGCCATTTTTATCTGTTCAAATTAAAAGGTAGATAATTCTTGACTTAATTCATCACCCCAGAAGAGTCCAGACAGAGATGGTTGGATTTCACCGAAGGGGGGCCAAAATATCAGAGACGTTGCGCAGCCAGAAGAAGATTAGGTTTCCCTGCGCGAAAACTTTAAAACCTAACCTT
>VYYI01003396.1:0-12310 GCA_021029175.1 Bilobella aurantiaca
TGGGCCCAAAAAACGACGAAAACGTCCCACTTATCGACCTCAATGTCCAATAATTTGAGGGATCGGAGGCACTGATTGATCGTGTCGATCAGCTTCCAAATTCCTACGGAAGTGTCCGGTGCTGAGTTTAGGCTGAACAATTTTTGCAGATGGGCAAAGACAATTTCGCGCTTCTTGTTGTAGCGCTTTTCGACGAGTTCCCAAGCCTCTTGAAAGCTAAGGTTGGTCGGAGGGAACGATGAAGCGATGTTTGCAGCGTCTCCGACCAGCGAGTTCTTCAAATAAACAAGCTTCAAACCTCCGGAGAGCTTCGGGTTGTCGATAACCGCTGCTCGGAACAAGTCGGAGTAACTTTGCCGTTCGGCAAAGTTACCGGAGAAAGTCGGAGGCTTGACTTTCTCCAGCTTGAAATCTGAATCAACTGGAATCTGACCTTTTTGTGATGCCGTAGCCTCCATCTTCGCCTTCGAATCCATGTCGGAACAGAATTTGGAGGCATTAAGCACTTTGAATTTGGCATCGCTCAAGATATTCTCACATTCATCGACGATATCCTGGTGCTGATCGATTAACGCTTGACTGTCAGGCTGGACTGAGCAAGCGATCATGAGGGATTCCTTCCAGCGCTGGAACTGACCTTCCAGGGTTTCCAATTTTCCCCTTTTCACGGAAACGTCGATGGCACTAACCATCCTCCAGTTCTCGATCTGGACGGTATCCAAGAACTTGGAAGCGCTGATTCTGGTTTGGCCAATCATGAAGACGGCCGTGTCAAGGGAAACTGTTGATGAGCCTGGGATGGACATGGTGGGTCACTTGGGACACTACACTTTTGCAAAATGGAAAAAATGTTCGTATTCTCGCACTGAGAATACTAAAAATCGGTTTTAGGATGGAAATTAAATGAATAAACTGGCCGAAAGGTCAAAGGAATCCATTTTTGCGGGGTTTTAACCCTTTTTTAATTAATTAATTAAGTTTTTAGAGACAAATGGAGTCGAAACTAGAGCAGAAAAGAAAAGAGGTCATTTCAAGTGAAATGCTGAAGCTTGACTGACTATTCAAAATGGAGTCTACACAAGAAAAGGAAAGAAAGGAATTTAGAAAAACGTTATTTGTCGACTTTTCTAATCTTTTTGAAATGTAGTTAGAAAATCCAACAATAGATGGCGGATTTAGCTTAATTTTAGAATTGCTTGTCAATTCTACAAACAACAACTCAATAGGAACTTAATTTTTATGTTTTGTTTGTTTCAATTTGTAAATTTGGAAATAATAATAGGTAGGAATGTATGTTGCACAACTAACCGATAAATAATGAAACAGAAATTATATAATTTTCAGTTGTAAAAATTTCGAAAAAAATAATTTTCCTCTGTTACGTTTAATCCTATACAATTTAACCGTTGCGAACCTCCCGGAAAATATTTAAGTAAATAATTAATATTTAAATATTTTATTACTTATCAAAGTTAGTAAAAAATTAGGCGGTTGCTAGTTCTGTTTTATTTCGATGCACGTTATTGCAAAAATCATGTTTGGCAACTGGCAAAGCAAAAAGTCATTCTAAAAAATTTAAAGTTGCACAAACAATGCTGATCAATTCCTGAGAGGTAGGGGAGCAGAAATATTGTCATGTTAAAATTAATCCGACTTTATAACAATCTGAGTAAATAGCGTATTTTTTTTTTAGAATTTAGATTACTTTTTCTCACTTGTTCCGTACCTGCACTGTGCTGGAACGGAATTGGGATTTAAAACAATTTACAATTGAAACTTAACGCTTAGCATCAAACGTTTAGCGTTTGGTAGGAATAAACTCAAGCACCTATTTCTTTAGGAAATTACTTATTGTAAATTTGTTTAGCATCATTATTAGTGCTTACAAAAGTGTGAGACACTTTTAATAAACACAAATATAATTTTAGAAAATATTTTGGCAGACTCTTAATGTGTTCAGCTTTTTCTCGTGTTCCCTAAATTGGTGGGAACTTCATATAAGGCGGCAAGTCAAAAAAAATCGAAACCAATAGCTCACCACAAACAGATTTTGAACAAATCACAGAACAGATCACAGACTTGTCAAAGTCAATTTAACAAATCATTTGTTACAGTAAAGTCTAACAATCAAATTTGTGAACGTTTACATAATTATTTTCAATTACCCCGACTAGTCACGAAGTCCTTACGTAAACAATTCAGGCAAGCTTTATTTGTGTTAACCTTTGAATTAGTCTAGGTGAAATAGCAAATCATTTATGAACAATTAAGTTATACATTTCTAGCCTGTTCCACAGAATCTACGGTACCTACAAGGCAAACTGGTTGGAAATTGCGTATCTCACAATCATCAGCTATTGGGTTTGAAAAAAAAATAAGTTCAATCGATTAGCACTTAAAGTTATGGAGTCTTCGCAAGGATTGTTTTATGCAACTCCCTATCTTCCAGACGAGGTAAATCAGATTCTGGGATTAGTAGAATTCGTGAGACATCAAAAATAAGCATATGTTAACTATACAACTTCTCCAAACTTAAAGTAACTTACTTTCAAATAATATGCCAAGTAAAATATTTTCCTAATACGTAAGATAGTGAATGGCAAAGCTGATAAGTTGCATATAAATGTCTATAAACTGAAGATAAGTTTTGCTCATGTTCAGCTACGTTTTTTTTATTAATTTTTTGCATATTGCTAACCCAGGTCATGGAAAACATAGTTATGAATATGGAACTCAGAGAGCTTCTTCTGATGCGCCTTACAAGCAAGAAATGGAATTCATTTGTCACCTCGTATCTGCCAAAATCATCTCTACCAATCATAAGCTTTTACAAGGGTCAAGAGGACCATTTACGCAGTTATTTGCTCACCCTTCAATCAAGGCTTGGAGAAGCAGTTGCCTTTGGTTCCTACTACTTAACCATTGGAAATTGGACCAAAGTTGAATCCTTTCTCAACGTAATCGGCACATACATTACATTTTGTGAGCTTAATTTTCAAGATGAAGTGGGAGCAAGATTTCTTAGTCTAGTGAGACTACTGCCAAATGTAAAGGAGCTACGTATTGAAGGAAAAAAGTTGGGCCCTTCATATTTTAGCCCTTTACCAGACAACATCACAGTTATGCCAAAATTAGGTACTCTACGCATCACCTCGTCACTCTACCTTAACCTTTCGCTAATTCAAAACTTGGTAAGTCATATGTCAGCACTGAAAAATCTTCACATTGCGGGAGTACTCCTCTTAAACAACCAATTGGAACTCTACGATTTCCTCAATCAATACGGACACTTCAAAAAGATAACACTGCCCATCGCTTTTACCGAAATTCTGCCTCCTTCAGACGATGATGTGATTCCCGTAATAAATAATTGTAAACTTAATTTGCAACTTTTTAAAGCCGATGGTGGCGTAATTTCATACTTAGTCGACGTACTAGGGTCGGCTCTGTGGGCCATCTTAATTGAGCTGAAAGGAGCATTGGAAGAAATTGACCTTTCCAGTGCCGTGAATTTGAAGTATTTAGAAACTTCGATGGATTCCGTTGAAAAGTTGGATAAGTTTTGGGAAAAAAATCCACCGTGGAAATTTGTGTCGCTAAGAGTCGTCTGCCTTACATGGCATGGGAATAGTTTTGATGACAAAAAAGTTCACTTCAGAAAAGTGTGCTTCCCGACAGTAGAAAGTTTGACAGTCACGGGTGGATTCACCGCTTCAGGAAACCCTGTCAAGCCGTACCACCTAATTTTTCCAAACGTTAATTCTTTTACAATGGAAGGAGCAATACGGGGATACCATGTTGAGTATATTAACCAAAACTTGCAAAAAATAACACATTTGAAACTGATTTCACTCGGAACCCAATACGAGCTCCAACATGCTCTTGTCATTGATGGAGGTGAATTGAAACGGAACTTGCCCCCAAGAATGGAAAACAACTTTAAATGGGCCCTGACCCGGTTAAGCGGTATTAATAATAATGTTAACAATACTTTGCAAAATATTCTAAATAATAAAGTAAAATAATCTAGTAAGTTAGGAATGCTTACTGAGTTTTTCATTTTGAATTTATAGAACTTCGAAGTTTGACGATTAAGGACATGACTAAAATTGAGGCTGTTATGGTTACCATTGCAGCTTTGACGCAGCTAAAACAACTACCTAAGTTGGAATTACTAAAGTTTATCGGACCAGTAAGTTCACAAATTTTTTTTTCAAAATATATTTTATAATCAAGTTTGAAACAACTAAATTTGATTTGCATTTTAAAATATTGGCATTATATTCTATTAGGGTTACTTACTTTTTAACTGTCAGATTTGATAAAGCTACAGATCTCTTGAAATTGTATTCCTAAGCAATTTTGAATAATTGGAAATATTGTTTAGGTCCTCAACAGCCGTGAAAGACTACTCTTCCAGAACTGCGTGCACAATAAGGTCGTGTTTACACATAAGTCAAATTGAAAAGCAAATGTGACATTGTATATGTTTTGAAGTCATTTTACTTAAGAGTTTTTCCCTGCTTACTAAGATTGCAACAAGTTTTTGAATCATTTTGTTACAATATTTAACTTATTAATCGTCCTGTAATACAAAAACGACAACGCCTTATTTCATTCACTTGTATTAAACTCAACTTTGCTGCTAAATATTTATTAATTTATACATTTAAATTTAACTCTCAAACTGTAAATTAGTCCTTTTTGACAACGTCAAATTTATTCCAAACCCGTTGTGTAATCCATAGTCCTATTACGCCTACATCGGAAAAAGTCATACATTATTTGAGGAATAATTTAGCTTGGTTAATGCTTTTTATGGTTGGTTTATGTTTAAGGATTTGACTGGAATCGTTTGTGGCACATTTTAAAATTAAATCAACTTTACTAAAACCATGCAACCCCTCCCTGAGATATGTGACACATGACATATTGACAAATTATTTAATTAAAGAAACCAATTTCTGAGAAGCTGGAGACGAGTAACTTATTAATTGCACTTTGGAGCGTTTATATTAACATACTGTATTTGCATTTAAGGATTAAACTACATTCCGCTCATTTGCTAAAGTTAACTTTTTCATCATATAGGCATTACAAATCATGCTATTTCTTATAAGTAACATATGAGAGAAAACCTTAAAGAACTAGAAGTATTTGTAACGAAAACCAATTCTCAAAATTCAATACAAAGCAATCTTAGAAAAGTTGCTTTATTGCCTCGTTCGCAGTAGTAGGCCTACGAAAAGTTACTCATATGATTGAAACGCCTCGAGTTGAATTGAACTGCATTAAAATTTTTAAGCAATTCAGGTTGGTTATGTAGTAGCTAGAATATAATAATATGTCGAACAAAATAAATTAATCCTTATCAAACCAATTATTCTACTCAATAATTTTTGACACTTTCTTGACTTGCATTCATATGAACGACTGAACAAATCAATTTCATTATTGTATTTATTATTATTATTGTATTATCAACGAATTATTGTACGTACTAACTCATAATGCGTAGTGTCTTGTACTGTGACTTCAACTACTTGTGTCATAAATAGCCATAAAATTTATATAGCTAAAAATCCATTCCTAATTAGTTAAATGAAATTATCGTTTGAATCTTTTTGTTTGATCGTTTGAGTTTTACATGGAATTGGGGATTGCTATGTACGCTAAACCTAACAATGACATTTAAAACACTCAAAACTATTTCCCAATTAGTTAATTGTAATTAACAATTACGAAAAATCTAACTATTGGAAATTAAAAATTGAGTTTTAAGGGTACTCCCGTCTTAGGACGGGCTTATTTAGCTACTGTAAGATAACTTCGCAACACAATTTTTTCCTTTAATCAACTAGTTTCACTAACCCATGAACTTTGTATCGTGTACATGCGTTGTAGTACCTATTATGTCCGTCTAGGTATGCGTCCAAAATATCAAGAAATTTGACCAATCCCGGTTCATAATCAAATTCCTCTTGAATCGTTCTCCTCAAAAGAACGTAGTCACTTACTTCGTTAGTAATGAATGTGCAGACATCACCTACTGCTTTCTCCACTGGAATTTTCTTTTCCAAAATTTTGAACAAAAGCCAATTGTCAGTACCGTTCACTTCTAGCTCATTTTTGAATCCCAGCAAATCATTGACGCCCATTATCATAGAATTTGTGTAGTCAATAATCTTGGCAAACGAAGCTGACTTGTATATGCCCTCTGGTAGAGGCCCACCGCTCAGCAACCAAATGTGTTCTAGAGTCCCAAAGCCAAAAGCAATTATTTTCCGCCAGTACAAAAACGCATCGTCCGAATAGGTCCCATCAAATTTTGCAACAGCGCACCAACGAGCAGCATCAAAATATGTATGCCAAGTGCTAGCGCACGACCATAATTTTGTCCTAAGACCAGGATCGTATGTCAGAAAGGCGTTTCTTAAGTCCAAAAATGAATTGTACAAGGGACGGAAGGCTGGAAAGTTTTCCACTTCAATAAATTCCTTTTCTTCAAAATCAAAAATTGGACTAATTTGGGCAATGCCGTTCTTTAGTGAGCAAAACGGTGTGTTGTCGGTAATTGCCGTCTCCAAAACATCATCAAAAAAGAAAATATAGAAGACCACTTTGCAAAGTAAATTCATTTGCGGGCTACCAAACTCATGGTTGGGAATCGTGAAAACCATTAGATTGATGGTTGAGTCAATTAATTCCTCTACGTTGCCGAGGCGTGTATTCGAGTCAAAGAATTGGTTATACCAATTCAATAAATACTTTTTCATTTCCAGCAATTCATTTTCATTTATACATCATCAAAAAAGAAAATATAGAAGACCACTTTGCAAAGTAAATTCATTTGCGGGCTACCGAACTCATGGTTGGGAATCGTGAAAACCATTAGATTGATGGTAGAGTCAATTAATTCCTCTACATTGCCGAGGCGTGTATTCGAGTCAAAGAATTGGTTATACCAATTCAATAAATACTTCTTCATTTCCAGCAATTCCTTTTCATTTATATGCAGCCGCTTCTGCTTTGGCATAATTCGCGGAAATTCGCCTTTAATATGCACTTTTGGAAATTTAGGATGGTCGATAATCCCCAAGTCAAATTCCACTTTACCTGCAAATCAAATTTAAAAGGTTTAATTCTGCAAAATATTTGTATGGTAAATTAACATTTTTATTAATGCGTGAGTTATTGATGTAAATGCTTTAATAAAATTAACTTACACTGCAAATCACCAGGAACAATTTTCTCAATAACGCAACATTCTTCTTCAACCATATTGAAAATCAAAAATACGACGGAGTTTGGGAGAAAATGTAGAAAATAAAGAAGAATTGGGAGAATTAAGGATAGGTCCTATATATAGTAGTTGAGATTTCCAAAATACAGGATATGGTTATATTTAATGAATTGTTGATTTTTTTTGTCATTGTTTTTGTCAAAAGTTTCTTCACAATTTATCATTTAAAATGTATTAAAATCGCATTAAAACGTAATAATGTTTAATAGCTCGGCAGAGTAGTACTTAGTTTTATTTAATTTGAAAAGGATCATTTAATAATTTTTACAAAACTTCTTTTCAGATTGATCTTCCAAATGATGTGATGTCGTAATTGCGTAAATAGTGAAGTGATCTTCATTATTATTTTGACTATTGACTCTCAATCGTCTGGAATTCATTTACATTAATTCTTTTTGCTGCGAATTAAATGATGATCACTGAAATGTTATTTCCAATTGATTGTTTTGCTTGCATTTATTGTTTTGCAATTTTTTTTATTGCAATATGTGTTCTCTTGCTAACCTGCAGTTTCAGTTCTAGCTGTGAAATTTGCAATTAGATTTTGGTAATAAAATATATCTACTATATAAGTTATTTTAAGATACTAAATTCAATATTTTCTAAGTCGTTTGCTCCTAGCAAATATGGCATGATTAAACTCATACTTGATATGAAATCATACAAAGGCAGATGGATTGTGTGCTGATGTTGCTAATTCAAAACTAAAATGTCGAATAAGATTATGCATCATTTTATCAACTCAACTGCAAAATGAATTAAAACATTTTTAATTTACACCATGCAATTCATTCACGTCAAGTCCAAGTCCCAAAGATCTAAATCACTACTCGCTAGAATAAGTTTGACTTGAAATGCGGAAATATGATTTGGTTTTAAGGTTAAAGCCAAGTTTAAGGATGAAAACAATGACACACGTTAATAAATATTTGCCTTTTTTTTCTAAAAAAAAAAGGATCTACCATGAAAATGTTGAATCAGCTTGTGATATGGAACTCAAATGCACTTCGTAGGCTTGTAGGCTTGGTTTTCAAAAATAAAAGGACAATAATAAGTTGAGTTGCATTCATAGAGCATTCACCTTGATTTCAGCCTAAAGCGATCATAGCACTAGGAAACTGATTTTTTTAAACTCAAAGTGAGTATGCTTCTACTGTTTCTTTGGGCTTTAAAGTTAATGTATTCAACATATATTGCTGCAAGTTTGGTTAAATTATATACTAATCAATAAGTTGTGGGACAATGAACTCTTACTCCAAACATTACTCCACGCTTTTTCCAGTCTTCCGGATGAGGTACAGTTAATATTGGATACTTGTATTTACATTACATTTATACACTATATTCATCCAAAAATTAAGTTCTTGTATCTTGCCAACGTCCCAAACAAGAAAAATGTATCTATATTAAGGAATAATCACTGTAACGGAATTTTTTTTCCATATATATTAGTTATACATATAATCTATTTGATAAAGAGAATGATGCTTGTGTTGTTCGCTGGGGTCTTATGGAGGGTCCAAAGTCCAACTTTTGAACGGGGAGGGGAGAGCGCTCAGCCAAAGACACCTCCCAAATATTCCTACTAGGCAGCTCTCTGAAGCCTTTTGGTTTGTGTTGATTTACACAATCCACAAGTCCATAACCTTAGGTTAATGTCGTAGGTTAGTTAACAGGCCACTGCAATCACCTTCTATTAGAGACCATTACCAAGTAAGTTGGTTAAAATTTGATTAGTTGATATTATATAAAGTAAAACCGTAAACACAGTTGTACAGTAACTCGGAAATACCTAACATTACTGTTAAGGAAATAACTAACCTAGCTCAATTTTATTTAGAATCTGGCGGATTGCCCCATTTATCGGAACCCTTTTCGCCCCAACTCATGCCGCCATGTGAAAGACAACAAATGTCCACTTCCACACCATACCAACACATTTGCTGTGTTGCCATGCCACCCAACCCTGATTATATACTTAAATAGTTCCTTAGAGCCATTAACCTTGACAGAATTTAAATAAAACCTGCTACTTAGGTTAGAATTCATGTAACTGCCAAATAAATCAGTTGCTAATCCCGAACTTGCCAATGAGTTAACGACGTGCCAATGAACAATTGGAAGATCCTCAGATTCTGGTTAAGAAGAGCTAAAGGTTTCCACGGCTTCGTCATTTTCTTCTGCATCCGAAGGGTTTAGGTCCTAAATCCCTCCGTCCCCTTCGCCTTCCTTAACGTCCACTTCTGATTCTTCGAATTCGGAGTATGAGCATAGGTAGTTGTTTTCAATCCAGAACTTATCGGGAATTTGGTTGACCTTCTTTATCTTTTGGACATTTTCTGCCGTTCTGATGTCAAACTTGTATTCCAAAATGTAGATAAGGTCTGAATTCTTTTGAACGGCCTTGTAACCCGCTTTAAAGAGGTTAGCAAGTTTAGGGCTCCGGCCCTTTCCGATTCCTTCTATTTTAATGGCAACCAGGTCCCCATTGCTAAATGAGACGTCCGACCGTTTTCTATCAGTCCTTTGCATATTTTTTTTTGAAGGATTCTATTATTTAAGAACGCCTCCATACGATGATCTTCAATAGTTTCTAATTCTACCTCCCCTACGTAATCGGGATTCCACGGAAGACCAATCTTGTTTTGAACTGAGTGATTCGCCTCTCTTCCGTAAAGTAAAACGAACGAGCTTTGGCCGGTGGCATTACTTTTGGTATTGGAAATAAGGAATTCCTAAATAGTCAGTAATTATATCAAAATCTTGGCCGTATACAAAGTGTTTGAAACTTCCCGAGAGCATGCACTATTGCTAATAATTCTATCTCGCAGATAGAATAGTTATTTTTAGTGAAACTAAATGTTCGGCTAGAATAGGCCACTGGGTTGAGTTTTCCTTCCAAAGGATGTCCAAAACATGCCCCGATTCCGACCCCTGAGGCGTCTATGGGCTACTTCGGGTCAAATGTAATTAGGATTGGTGGTTCCAATAGCTGCTCTTTCACGTGGCAAACGGCCTTCTGATCCTCCGTCCATTTCCAAAAAGCACCTAATTTCAGTAGTCGTGTCAAGGAAGCCACGTAAGAAGCAAAATCATTGATGAACTTCCGAAAATAGCTCAGGAGGCCAAGAAGACTCATGAGCTCCTTCCTATTCCTTGGCACTGTTAGTTCGGAAACCTTTGTAGGATTCGGTCGAATACCATGTTTAGATACCAAATATCCTAAGATTGGAAGTTCAGTGCTTCCAATTTTGCACCTGTGTGGGCTAATTTTGAAGCCCACTTTCCCGAGGAAAGCAAGAACCTGCTCGACATGAGTAATTAGTTCATCCATTGTTTCTGCTCCAACAAAAATATCATCTACGTAAGAGTAGCACTTTAGAAGTACCTTCCAGGACATCATTTGGACGTTTTGGAAAATAGCTCCACTGGTGGATAAGCCGTAAGAAAGCCTCTTGAGTTGATATTGGGCGCCATTTTCTGTGAAGGCTGTGACCTGCCTACTCGATTCGTTCCAAAATTCCAAGTTTAGAAACGCGCGTTTTACGTCAAAGGAAGCAAATAGCTTTTTTCCACCCAGTTTTGAGACCATTAAATCCAGATCCGGAGTTGGCTATCTGTTCTTGATAATCAATCCCTTTACTACCCGTGCATCCAAACAACAACGAGCCTCACCAAACTCCCTCACTAAGGTGCAGGGTCTAACCTATTGACCCGGAAGACGCAGTGTCCCTAGCTAATAACGTGTACGCTGCGCTGAACACAACAATAAACAATTAGTCAATTGTTTATTGAAAATAGTAAAAATCCTAAACAATAAGTATGGAATACTGCTACTACTAAGTAGTGGTGAGCAGGAAGACTGCTGGAAGAAGAGTGAGTGAGGAAATGAGTGAGTGGAACATGTCCTGGTGCACGGGTTGTGGGTGGACTCCACCCGGTGGAGGGAACCGAAGAAGTGACACAGGGCTCTCTTAAGAGAATCCGCCTCTGTCTATCCGCTCCTCCAAAGGCGAAGTACTGGAAGGACGCTGGACGCTGAAGGGATTTGTCCGAGGGCCTTATACCTTCCCCCCTCTCGTAAAAGACCGACGAGGCGGACCTCTGCGGTCTTCGGATGATGTAGTCCGGTCTTGAAGTAGTTCACCGAATCGCTTCTTCCGATTGAGGCGATAATTTTTGTTTTTCCGCTGTCGCTCCTTGGTAGCATTTCCGCAAGTGAGACCGCGTAGATTCTTGCGGTTTTCTCGAATTTTTTCCTTAGCGGCGATCGTTCAAGAGAGTACAATTTGCTCGAACATGTCCCAGTCCTGAACACGAAAAGCACGAAAAGCATCTTAACTTTCTCGAGGCATTGCCTCCGTCAATTTTTGGTTGGACTGAAACGGTTCTCACTGGAAATCTAATTCTGCCGCTTCCGCCTTGGACAGCGAAATGATGAGCTCTTGATCTGTGTCCATTTCCTCAATTTCATCGCTGGAAATGTCGTCTTATACCTTATTTTCGCTAATGAAGGTAACTTTTCGAGCCGGTTGAGCTGCCGTAGAAGCCGTAACGGCAACTTCTACATTTTTAACTGGTTAAGTAGAACCGGAAACGTATAAAATGTCTTCGTCCGAGACGCTTCCTTCAGGGTGTGACTCAACGGAACAAATCGAAGGCATAGCCGAACTCTCAGCTTGCCAGTCGTTAGTTGTTTCTTTGATGTTAATTATTAAATTCAAATGTGAATCTAAGGTACAAGACCAAATGTCACTTACTGTCTTCTTTTTCTTGAAAATTTGATTAATTTCAAATGATGACTTCGGTTGTGATTTGACAATGTCACTCATGATGATGTCCGAAATGTATTTTTCGGGAAGACAGTCTCGTTTCTTGCTAACTTCGTCTCTCCATGACAACACGGCTGACAGTAGATTAGGATGCGTGACTGGATTTTTGAACTGCAACGCTAATTCTGACGGTTTCTTACGTGACTTTAGCACATATAATTTTGAGCAAATTTTT
>VYYI01003397.1:0-12307 GCA_021029175.1 Bilobella aurantiaca
ACGCCGTGAGCTTTCACTCGCATCCACCGTGAAAACTATAAACGGACACCTTGAAATTCGCCTTGAACGGTACCGTACAGTTATCACGTCGTTACGGAGTCTAAATCCAGTTTAAAGCTTGAATCACTTTATGCTGTGTATCTACGTTTAAATGCAAACTTGTTCAGGATTTCAACAGGTTTAAATTGTTTCTTAACACTGTATTCACCAGCGCCACAATTTGAAAGAAAAACTATACCTATTCATTCAACAGCTCTTAATTTATCTCTATTTTGATACATTACTGTATCGATAAAAGGTAGAAGCGTTATTTCATTTCATGAATGAAGAAATCAATTAACCATGGAAAGGGCTATAATTACGCCAGGTTAAACACCTCGGGAATTTATTACTTTATCTTCCAGGCCCATCCAAAACTTTCTCTTTGCCTTAATTGTCAACCCTTGTCACTCAGGATAATGAGGTGCGAAAGTGTGGGCCGAGTGAGCACGGGACAGTTTTAGAATGCTTCATTTACCAGGGAAGCCTCACTGCTTGGCAAGTACTTCTAATGCCAGTACCCTCTTCTGCTCCGCGTCTGAGCAAAGCCAAGTGGTATAATTAACATGTCCTCTCCTCCCCATCCACCTCCCTCTAAATACCACTTGATGAGATCAAGGGCCCTCCCTAATAGTATCAAGGCATTAGGTACTCTAATTACTTCTTCCGAAGTGAATCAAAACAAAGGGCAACCTGACAGGTAAGGGAATGGACAAGAGCCACTTGTTGCCATCATCCCCCAAAACGAAAGGAATGTCCCTCTTACTCCCCTTCAAGCTCACTTTCTCCAGCACCACATTCCACAAACGCATCACTTACAATTCTTGGAAACCAAAGGGAAAGCACGACGATAAAAAATGGTCTAATACATATTTTATACTGACAACAGCAGCGGTCTACCTCTGAGAACCCTTTTGACCGACATGACACCAGGCGGATACACCAGTTTGGGAATTCGAAACCTCATGTTTTCAAGTCTTCAAAGAATTCCTTCCACTTCATTCAAGTTTAATAGGGTCAACGAAAATATGAAGACAGAGTTCTCAAAGCGTCTTTTCTTAGGACTTCAAAATCCACCCACCTTCTTACCCTCTATGGCCCTGGGAAAATTATTTTGAGCCTACTTCCCTTCCAACATCAACATTCCTGTCTACCTTGCATGAACCTCAAAAAAAAATCGAAGGCTGTTTTTGGATGACACGGCAAGAATGGACATGCTAGTTTTTGGCATGCCTCCTAAACTCCAGAAAATATGAAGTACCCAAGACAAATTGAAGGTGTGATGGCCCTTTCCACGCTTTCGTCCTTCTCTCCATTGTTATCTTTTTGTGCTTTGCTTCAGGTAAGATTTAGTCATTGACAAAATAGAACGAATTACCGTAATTATTTTTCTCAAGGGTCACTAGTCTTGCAATCTTCTCTTTTTTAAATTAGAGCAGAAGCATGGTTGTTGGAACTTAAGACAATGCTTGTGCAATTGAAATTTTTCGCATGGGCAAGCTTAGCGAAATGCTGGGACGCTGGTGGAACGCAAATTAAATTCTAAAAAGCGAGGAATTATGGGGTCTTTAAATTGATCTAAAGGATGTCTTTGCGTTAGAGGTAGTCCTTAACCATAAGTATTGAACCCATACTTTAGCCAAGTCTTAAGTTGTCTAACAATTCAATTTCCTTATGTAGCGCAAAAATCAAAAGGTTGAATGTTGGAAGATGTCATCTCCAAAAAGAAGAAGGGGGTTACGAAGGGGCCCATGAATTAAGAAGTATTGAATTTAGAAAGGTTCCGGAGAAAGTAACTTTCTCGCTTCCCTATTCCAAATCAAATGAGCACAACAGGTTCCTCGTCGTCGTAATTCTTCCGCTTCGTCGCTAAGAAACCGCTTAGGAGGCAGGCACGCTTACGGATTAGAATCGAAAGAGAAAGGCTTGACAACTTCAGACAGACTTCCAAACCTTTGGTAGAATCAAAATAATGATCCCTGCGGGAGCAAAACTTAAACAACTTCTCAGGTAGGAAGAATATTCCTTCAATTCTTTCACTTTCTTCGCCGCGTTGCCTAGCAAAGGTGAATGATGTTGGAAAGAAATGAAATGTGAAAAAAAGGTCTTGATGAAACCAGTAGCAACTTCAACTCGTCAATATGCCTTCTTATTACTCAACTTTCTCCATTCTCACTGAACAGGTAACATGTTAAGCAAAAAAAACTTAATTGCTTTAAAGCTCTCTGCCTACATGAATGACTAATGACCGAATCTCAATAAAACAATTATCAATTACGTGAGAATTATGGGATTGGATAATTATAAGTTACACGGCTATAAAAAAAAGTATAAAACCTATTATCTCATTGCTCATTGTTGTTGTTTAGAATGCAACATGCTATGTAGCTTATGTTGCTAATACAGAAATCATTTACCTCAGGTACTTAAGTGTTGACAGAAGAGTATTATTAAAAGTTAATTGAAGACCTCGTAAATCACTCAAAAAGCTGACGGCGGCGGCAGCCAAAAAGAAGACGAGATGACAGATAGAATGCACAATGTGAATGTTGATGGTAAAAAACGTAAGGTTAAGGTTGATTCATTTTACATGCATGATACATGAAAGTTATCTGAAGCATGGCGAGGAAACAGGAAAAGTTTATTATCCATTCATCACTTCTCCTTATCCTTTAAATCCCAATTCTCCAACGGTTTTTTTTCTTAATGTAATTGGACAAGAGAAAGGGAAGGGTGTTAAGTGTGTAAGGGATTCCAAACAACTTGTCATCAGTCATCAACTTCCAACTTTGTCATTACAATCACACACATATGATCCATTCAGAAAAGGGCTCCTTACACTTGATACACATGCCCCTCTCCGCTGACAACATGTGACAGGGCTTGACTCCCGACCTACCCTCCAAGAATTCCCAATTAACCAAAACGACAAGAGTTGTGACACCCGGGCCACCGCCACCACCGCCGTGGCCTCCTCATCCATCCAGGCACGTTTTAGTGAAGTCACCTTTCAAAGCACGCTGCGCAAGGACAACAGTATCTGGCTAATTGGGTCTTAAAGGTTCACTTTTTGCTTTCTCCCAAAGAATGAATGAAATCCTAATCTCTCTCAAGAACATTTTTGTTATCTCCATCCAACCCTTTACTCATCTCACTTTCATCTTCATCCGCATCATATTTTCTCCACGCATCCTTAAAGATCCACTAATTAGCTCTTTTAGCACCTATCGTCTGCTATTAGGCTGTTTTTTTTCTTCCTTTGCCCTTGCAAATGACGCGGTTTCTACGTGCCGTTTAGTGTATCACCCTTCGCACTAAGCATCTTTTCCCTTTACTGTCATGAGGAGTCCTGTAGCCGCCCCAGTGGTCCCTTTTCTCAATAGCGTCCCAGAGGGTACAATTCCGCTCAATTCGGGATGGGGACAGTAGCCAGTGTCCTTGACAACTGACAATGGCATCTTCATTCTCAATTGGACCGTACTTGGAGGCATGGTCGTTGAGGTCAAGTAACCATGGTGAAATGACCTCCAGCACTATCCTTCCCAAGATGAAAAGGGGAAAAAGAGGCCGGACGGACACCCAGAGACGAAGAGGACCCAAGAAGAATCCTCCTTTTCGTCATCTTCTCCTCAACAATAACAACATTCTTTGCCCCTTGAAGGAAATCTAAATGAAATCCTCATTTCCCTCTACTCACTACCACTCTCTCGTCCCACAAAAATCCTGGCACCCTACCTAAAAATGCTATATAAAAATTTAGGAGGTAGAAAAAGACGAGGCCTAACCAAGAGTGAGAAGTTAGAGCGAGCGCATTTGTTGGAAAGGAAGAGGCTTCCAAAGCAAGTAGTACAAGTAAGTGGGGAATCCTTTGATTTTGACACCCCTAGCTCAAAATTCAGAGGCAGCTATGCTCACTACTCGTGAGTAGTAGCCTCAATCCAAGCCTTCGACTCACTCCAACCATAGACTGCTCTATTGACATATCCACGGTCTCGCATCTACCATCCAAAAACCCTTACTTTACAATTTACTTGTCGTAAGCCTAAGCACCAACCGTCCAGGGTCAGAGGTCAAATTTTTAAAAATGTTCACAACCCTGCTCGGGCAAGATCCAAGCGGAGATTTCCGCTCAAAAGATGAGTGAAAGTGAGGAAGCCAAAAGCTTCCGAAGAAATGCTGGAGCTTTACGACTCAAATGCTTGTGCTGGAGTCAAAGCGAACTTTCTCTCAATGTCCGAATTCTGTTTGTCAATATTTCGAAAGGTGCTCCAAAAATTCCAGACGTCTACGACACACCTTTCGAAGCACCGAGTATTGGTAGAGATGTTATACAAAAAGGAAGTTTTTTTTTCTTCTATCCTTTTCTTGTCTTTTACCTCCTTGAGAAAAAAAAAGAGTTCACATGCTTCCTTCGCCTTCTTACTTTTTGTGTCCCTGAGTCGAACTCTCCTTCTCTGCCTTCTCCCGTCACATTTTTGGAAAAAGAAAAAGGGCTGGAATGGAAGGAAGAGAGGCCGCATATCGATTTTTACTATACACAAAAACCTCCGTCTTTCCCCATGGAGGTTTCCAGCGTCAATACAGGGCTGAACGCTGGTGCTCCTCGGCCTTCTTCCCACACATGACAGAAGACTTTCCAGTTCTTTTCCCTCATTCCATTTCATCCTCAGGGCTAGGCAACTCCGGCTCTCCAGAAAACTTTCCATCAACAACCGCATTTTCACGGCTCAGCCGGCCACGTACAGGAAGTTTACACTCTTTCGTGTCCAGAAAAAATTCTTTGATGGAGCTGGCCTTCTGAAAGGGAAAAGGGAATCAAAAGCACCCTGTATTAAAACATTCACATGTTTTCCAAATCCCGCGTGACCATACTAACTTAGGATAAACGCTTGGCCCTTAACATGCGATTACCTATTACCTGACTTTCTACCTTTTAACGAAAAGGAAGATGCCGTTAGCATTCCAGAATTTCCTTATAAACAACTACAGCGTGGACGCTCAAATAATTAGATACTTATTATTTGCTTTGCTTAAGTACAAGCATCCCAGCCATTAATTCGAAAATCGACGTGAATGACCTTGAGCAAAAAAAACTCACTGGACAACGCAGTTGAGCTGACATGTGCATCAAGACGGCAATTCAACGCAATGGGATAGAATGTCGACAGAAATACAACCAAAAATTTGCATTCTCAATTCAACTACCTACTTGTAGTTTTACATTAGCACGATGAGAACTACCTAGACACACTACAGCGCAACGCCCCTTCCGCAATTGGAATTTCCTGCCAATTTACTATATGGAAGAATGACAGGTAGATCTAAAATTCTGTACAGAAATAGTACTGAGAAATCTGGGAGAGGCACACTTTATAAATAATAGTACTAGTACGGAAATAGAAAACCAAAACATTCTAATGCTTTATTACTTCAGTAGATTTGATAACATGGCTAATTTTCGATTACTATAAATTTATTATTTATAGTAAAAATTAGTCTTATGAAAACAAAATTCCTTGAGCTGTCGTACACTGCCAATCCGAAAATTGGAAAAGAAGCAATAAAAGTTTTAGGACCTAGCTTTCATTCTTTTGCAGAATCCGGAAGTTAGTATTTAAATCCGTTTCTAGCAACAGGTATTTTATTTTACGGAAACATAAAATTAGAGAAACAGGAACACGCAGTGAAAGTCACGCTGCGAACGTCAAATCTTTTTTTCAAGACCATTCAAGAGTTCACCGTGTTTCTTTATAAATTGCGCAATAAATTAATTAGAAAACCATTTCAAGCTTAAACGTTCGAGGAGAGTTAGTTAAATAACTTTTAAAACTCCATTTTCACCTTTCGATGGAGCATTAGGAAAGATACTTATCTGTTATTCCCAAGCTGATTAACCAAATCAATTTGTTTCCGCCAAACGCCAACTACGTCGCTTAGAACCATTTCCAGACCAAATGAACAAAACAATTGAAACTATGAATATGAACAACGGAAACGCACAGATCGTGATCCATTAACCTTCAGTATAAAGTGGGAAATTACAGAGACCATTTAACTAATTACACAACCTACCTTTACTCCATTCCCACAATACCACATCAGAATTGATAAATTGTCAATAAACTTTCAGTCAAGTCAGTCCACATTTTGAAACCGCAAATAAATCCCTAGAGAATAAGCCTAATGTTGATAACTCACCCATGGTCAGGTATCCTATCTGGAATTAGTCCCGGCATTCCTCCTGGGTTTGGTGGGCCAGGTTGTAAGTGAGGGCCTGAAAGAGCAAACAAATATCATCAAAACTTTTTCTATTGGCAGTAATTTTGATGAAACGTTTAGTATGGATATTTTTTTAATCCTATGCATTTTTTGTTTATTAATAAAAACTTAATACGGTAAGCTCCTCTTGCGCCTCTTCTAGCTCTCCTTCCCCTGCTTGGAACTAAGGCCATCATGGCGTATTGAGTTGAAATGGAATTTAATTTTAAACTTTTAGTGGAACACGTCGATTTTGCTTGCTACTGCTGTCTCAAGAACATTTCCTGAGACACTAAATAGGAATAGCAGTAAGATGATTTTAATTCCATATTACAGTAATGGCAGTAGCAAAATCGAACGGTTAAGACGGTCAACCTGACTCATCGAAATCATAATGACCGAGCAAGCCATTGGCCGTCATTTACATAAGGCAGTCGCCAAGACAAGGATGTTTTAGCTCACATAAAATTAGGGTGATGATTGAAAGCAAGAGATAAGTTTCCGATGCTAAAGAGAAGAACGTATTTCTGTTGATGCAAGCTATGGAGTTTAGTCACAATTTCGCAGGACGCTGTTGGAAAGAAACTGACTCACCAGAAGAGACCAGGATGAAAAAAAATCAATCTTTAAACGGGCAAATGATATCCTTGAAATAATTGTCACATATTGCATATAGGGAAGGGAATATTAGTTTTGCTGAATAGTAATTAAGAATCAGGTATGATCCAAGTTTACCTGGCTGGAGTTGAGGTTGAAAATGAGGTGGGAAGGGTTGAGGTCCAAAATTATTTGTATGGTTTGGAGGGCCCGGTGCCGGGTAGGGCGGAAAAGAGGCATTTCGTGGAGGTGGGCCCAGTGGTCTTGGAGGTGGTCCACCTTGTTGGAAATTGTTAAAATAAGGTGAATTAGGACCCGGACCGTTGTAGAGTCCTGGAGGGAAGGGTGAAGGGCCTTGCGGTGGACCGTGGGAGTTGAATCCCACAGGCGTGGAGGACCCTGAAGGCGCTGGTGAATGCGCGTAGTGAGGAGGAGGACATGGAGTGGACGATCCTCCACCAGAAGCCCCACCTTGCGGTGTGAACGGACTTCCGGCTGCTGGAACGCTTCCTGGGTAGCCCGACCCTCCACCCTAAGACATTTTCGATTATTAAGTATTCAAATTTAATTTGTGTGAACAATGAATAGCGCTCTAAATTCTACCTGGTAAGCATTTGGTGTTCCAGGGGCTGAGAAGGGAGACGTGGTTTGATTATTGGGGGTGGCCGCAAACGGCCGAGTACCCCCCGTTGGATCGCTGCCCGTCGTGCTCGGGGAGATGATTGACTTGGTCCACAAGCTAGGATTTCCAGAGCTTCCCAGGACGGTCTCTGGCGGCTCCAGCTTTGCGCTGTAAAAATGAAACAATCGGTTTTACAATGAGTTTAATTGGATATTTGGATTAATCTTGTATTGTCCACTATTTTTGATAAATTAAAGATTTAATTCAGTAGTAAACTATTATGAAACTGTACGTTTGCTTGAAGCACCTCGCAAGTGGTCATCCAGTTAATTTATTCATTAAATTTCAGTTCTAATTGTTAAATTGACATTTAAAAACCTTCCTTAAGTCTCGTCGAACAACTCCAAATTGATCAATGTCTATTTTAAAATATATAGCTCCTAAGACCTAAGATTCAACCAATTATCTCAAGGTCGTACTAGATAAATGCAAATGATGTTGCCTTAGCCAGTACCTTTCGTATAATCGTGGGGGTTTCAGATTGATGCCGGGTGCTAAATACTGAAACGACTCTTCCAGGAGTAGCTAACTACCTGGGCATTTACCGGAGGCCAAAAGGTCAATCTTCGCATCTAGCTCATCACCGACGATCAATTTGTATGGCATCCAAGCAAGGAGACATGCTGGGACAACAACATTGGCCTTGTTTTCCTTCTCACTTCCTGTGACATCCCTTTTCCAGTATGCAAAACTTGTCAATAACTGTCACTTGCTCTCTCAAAACTCCAGCATCAGTCATCACAATTTACATTTCAAAACAACAGCGTTCCATAATCCAATCCTTCACCAGACGTGCCAACTGTCAATTCAAATTAAAAAAAAAGTTTCACTCTCACTTACTATTTAATTGTGTACAAAAGCTCTCCTTAACTTGTCGAGATTATTTTTACTATTACTACTGTGCTACTACTTACTACAATGTCACTTGTTCCCACTTTTTAGCCAGAGAGGAGATAGGCCAAGTTCCCTAGTACTAAAAAACTTAATTCAACATTTTTTAGGTTTTGATAAATAGTACACACAACAGTACACTTTGCTCTTCAGTTGAATAGAGAATTTGCCGACAGGAGACGAGTCAAGCTCAGAGTGCCTCCTCCGATTCCCCTTATGTATCTGCCAGTTTAAAATAGAAGCACTTTCCAAGATGTGACCAGGTTCCCATCGACCAGCTCATTGAAAATTCCTGCCTCTGTCGATGCCTCTTTGGTAATTGATGATGGCGGTTTCTGGGTGTCGATTAATTGTGACCTGGCGGTTGATTCTGCGTCTACCTGAGAGGGTGAAGGATTTAATGGGACTGGATCTGAGCGGCTATGAAGAGTGGGCCGAAGACGATATGCCGAACGACTCTCCCCTTGCTCTGCTCCTTTCTGCAAGAGGGGAGCCTCTTCAGATACAATTCAATGGACTCGTTCTTACCTTCAGGCTAAATACTAATGCTTAGCAGTGCATTTAGAACGCAATTACAAAATTTTTCAAATAGCAAGGTCATGCCAGGTCAGATCTAGGACAGCGAAGTCTAAATCACTGGTCATTGGTCAAGCTAAAGGCGACTTAAATTGCTGAAAAGCCACTATCTCGAACAACTTACGAAAATTAGCGACTCAGCGTGATTTTGGACTTGACTTTCATCCTGTGATAATTGTTCTCCATGATTTAAAGTAATTAAAAATTCGGGAATCAAATAATTAAAACAAAAAGCTAATTAAGAATTAAGAAAAAATCGAAGTTCATTCAACTAAAAAATGTTGGATGAAAACATTCAGAGAATGAATGAATTTGTAAAATGGATAACAGATGAGAAGTAAGGAATCAAGGAATGTAATAACCGTGACTTTAAACTTTCGCGCTCGAATTCAAGAAGTTACAATTAGAAATAATTTTTAAAACGTTAGACAGAACAGAGCTTAAAAAACCAATTAATCAGAATTAAAAAAAAATTGTTTTGAAATCCATTTAAAAAAGAACGCTTTTTCTAAAATCTTCTAGAAATTTACATTTGGATATGTAATATCGCGGCGCTACGTCATGCGAACCTCTTTATTTTTTCAAGTGTGTAGTCTCAAATGCAAAAGCTTTTTAATAAGAGAAAGACAGCTAAAAAGGTGATAATTAAAAAAATTTGTCAGCTGTTCTAATACACAACGATTTAAGTGATTTTTATTTTTGCATCAATAGCAATTATTGACAAATCACTCTCATAACTGCGAAGTAATCTAAGTCGTAAACAGGTAAGTAACTAAAAATAGGATTGCTATTCTTTTGTAAAATCAGCTTTAAGCCTTTCAGTGATCAAGCGCTGAATTGAACGCTCGTTAATCGTGGCTAATTATAATTTGCAGGAGCATATGGATTTAAGGAACAAAACTGACTGCTAATATTGGACTGGACAACGAAAAGGAAATCTACAAGCAAGGATCGCTGCCACTGCACAGTTGCAAATTGGTTTTTAGCTCTTGTGTACGTCTTTACATTCAGCGAAAATGGATGGTTGTGATGCAGTTGAACGGGAAGTCGATCGAGTCACTAGTAAGATTAGAAGTGTTCAAGGAATATTTAACACCGAGGTCGGCAAGCTCTGTGAACACATCAATGAACTGAAGAAGGAATATGGCGAAGGTGAAATAACCTGTAACAAGACACGTAAATGGCCAATACTAAAGAGCACTTTGTTTTGTACAATTTTAGTCGTTGATGAAAACTATGTGCTGAGCACTGGCCAATCAAGCATTGTGTTCGAAACACTTAACAGAGTCAGAGATCTTGTGGGAAGATTGGCTACGGATCATCGAGACCTCCACAGTGCAGTTTCTAAAGTTGGAAAGGCGATTGACAGAGTATGCTCAAGCTCAACGTCAGGGCGAATTCTCTGCGACGCTGAATTAATAATTTGTACTTATTGTGTTTCTTAGAATTTCAATCCCGACTTTGGTACAATCACACGGGATGGGATTTTCTCTGGTGAACGTGCACAAATATTAACTCAAGTGGTCTGCCAACATCTGTACAGGCAAGGACTCCTGGATATAGGTGAAGCTCTATGTCGGGTAAGTTCCCAGTTCAAGGAGCTTAATTGGTTTCTTTGTTCTGATGCAATCATTGCAATCTCTGCGTTTAGGAATCGGGATTGACGCTGGAACCAAAGTATAAGGAGCCTTTTGTTGAGTTACATCGAATCCTAGATTCATTAGCCGCAAGACAGTTGGAGCCAGCCTTACGGTGGGCAGCCGATAACCACCAAGCGCTGAATGCCCAAGGGTCGAGTCTAGAGTTCAAACTTCATCGTTTGGCTTTCATCGATTTGATCAGGAAAGGACCAAGCCATCAGGCAGAGGCAATTCAATACGCTCGAGAGAACTTCTGCGAATTTGTTTCGAAACATGAGAAAGGTGCCAACCCGACAATTTTTTTGATTTAATATTTTGTATCAAAAATAATAACTTCGTTTTGTCCATCTTACAGAAATACAAGTGCTGATGGGATCTTTGCTTTACATCCCGGGGAACATTACTACATCTCCTTACGCTTACCTTTTTGACTCATCTCTCTGGGATGATATACGTGAAACATTTCTAAAAGACGCATGCGCAAGATTAGGCTTGTCAGTGGACTCACCCCTTGCTGTTTGGTACGTCACCGTCGCGTCAGCCCCATGCTTAAAATTCTAACTTGGTAATTGGTATATATATAAATTTGTATTGCAGCTTCCAAGCTGGTTGTACTGCTCTCCCTGCCTTGTTGAACATTTGCCAAGTGATGCAAGCACGCCAGGTGACCAATATTTGGAGTGGCAAGGATGAACTCCCTGTAAGTATTGTATTTAATCATTTGACTTAAAACCAAATGACAATTTATTAATCGTTTTTTTTTCATTGTCAGATTGAAATCGATCTAGGGAAGGAATTTCATTATCACTCAATTTTCGCTTGCCCAATATTGCGGCAACAAGCTTCTGAGACCAATCCACCCATGAGACTAACATGCGGCCACGTAATATCACGAGACGCTCTTCATAAACTCGCGCCTGGCAACAAGTAATTTACTTATGATTTACTGAAAGCTAATAACTCTTGTTAATTTGAACTCTGAACTTTTAGGCTCAAATGTCCATACTGTCCCGGAGAACAAAATCCATCAGAAGCTAGACAAATTACATTTTAGGAATGTCACCACTTAAATTTAGCCTACGAATCGCATGTCCGAAACCAATGAATTGCAAGGTTGAATTTAGAAAGACAGGGTGATGTATTAGCACAACGCTTCCACATTTGCACCCCAACACGCGGATAATGAAATGACTAGTTATGTTTAAAACTTATTGTAATCGTATAGATGATAAATAATTTATTCGTACTCATTGACGCATAAAACTAATTATATTACATAACATTTGTTACTAATAACATATTTTTGGTAAAAGTACAGCTCATTTACCGCCATGTGGCTCAGTGTGTTAATTTTTCCAAAATAAATGGTTTGCTTTTATCTGAATATTTTAGAGTAATCCTTGGGATACTCGCTTTTTCATTTGTTCCAAACAAGACGCTATATCCTATTCTCCAAATTTCCTGAATCTAGTGTAATTAATAATGTAAATAATAATCTTTGTCCAACGCTCTGGTACGGTAACAAACTGACTCAAAAATGTTGAATACATTAGAGCATACAGAAGAAAACATACCAGAATTCACATAATTCTGGATAAAAAAAAACATGAAGTCGTTTTTTTTT